>JAGFPH010003102.1:33181-81571 GCA_018207615.1 Philaenus spumarius | reverse complement strand
AATGAGCCAACGCTTCATATATGAATAAGATGTCCCCTTTTAGTGATTTCCCCTGCTGCAAAATACATACCTGCATTATCGAATTTTTTCCAGACAAACCATTGATCGGACGAAATAAATACATATGACCTTTTTTGTTGAAAAATACCTCCCATACACGGTGGTATTTTTTATTTTCCTCTATCTTCATCCCAGCTCGAAATATTAAGGATAATCGAAAAAAAAAATGATAATCGATTTTTTTTTCGACTTTGGGAAATCGATAGACTGGTAAACTTTTTTTTATGTTAATCTACATACTTTAATGTACTTATAAAAAAAAAATCAGCCGTATTGCAAATTACTGGTAGTTGTAACCTATACCGACTGGGCTATTATATGAACTTTTTTTCTTAATTTGACCCATATAACCATTCCCCGAAGTTTGGCAATTTACTTATGGGACATCCTGTACATTAGGTATAAAAGCTATCAAGAAACCTTTTATTTAAATATAATTTTAGTGTTCCACTTTGAATGTAGTTGAACATAATAAAATTATCGGAAGTAGCAACAACCTTTGTTAAAAAAATTAATTGTTGCACACAAAAGCAGCAAACTAAAAAGGAAATCCTGTCAAAAGTGAAACCTCTAAAAAATTAATCCTTTCTCTGAGGGTACAGTAATTAAACTTTAAGTTAAGTCTTGTTATGTTCTTATAATGGAAAATATAAAAGTTTTTAGAAATACCTCTGAAATAGGTATTTATTCAGACAATATTCAGTTTAGCATTTGCTATTATGTGTAAACGATCATTTATCTTAGCCTATTTACGTATGTTACTGAGCGAAATACAGCTAAACCATTTGTTGAAATCAATTCAATAGACTAAGAGATAGAAGAAAACACACACACACCATACATGTACATAGAGAAATAAATAATGTTTGCTTCACCCTGGCCTAATTTAAAAAAACAAAAATAAATTTACTATATGTTGAAGAATTGTACATTCTTTAGGGATTGTTACCCTAAAAGGAAAAACAGAACTCTTAAGGGACACTCGTTTGCCCGTCTGTCTATCACAGCCAATTTTCTTCAGATATAAGTTAAAGGTATCACAATTAAATTTGACATAGTTATAAAACAAGATATAAGCCACCTATGCTTTAATAACTATAGAACTAAAGGACATACATTTTTTTTACACCCACAATATTTTTTGTCACTGTCATGAGTGTAAACGGTCTGCTCCAGTAAACGAGAAAGCAACCGGAAACACAAGCGCTTCTCTCTACGTCCGTATCTAAACAGTGCAATTTCTTGCAGCTGAACGCTTTGACATTGCCTAATTTAAAACCATTTTATGAATCCATCTTTTGTAATTGAGAACTGAAAAAAAAACTGAATATTCTTTATAAAATTGCGGATCCGGCTTGTGTTTCACTTTTAATTATAAATTTTTTATTGTGTAAAGAAAACAGTTAAAACTTGGTACTTCAAAAATGTCAATTAAGTGACAAATGAAAAAAAAATGTTAAATGTGATACGCAAAACAGATGCGTAATGTTACTGTGCTTAAAATGAGACCTCGCAAAATAATTTTATGATAAAAAATAAACGAAATAAATGGTTTGAAATTTAACCATTTATGGGATAAAAATCCAAGATGGTCGCCACTTCAGCAGACCCTTAATTTAAAGAAAACAGGAAAATTTATGACTTTGTGATAAAACATTTTCAAGAAACTCTAAAAAATAAAGCCCATAATCTTATGTCCACACCCCTCAATTTCTTTCAATAGGCTAAGGCAAGTAATATATTGAGAGAAAAAAACAGTTGTGTTAAACCTACTTAAATACTTTATAGAAATACTTTAACGGGCTTAAAATGTTTGTGAAAAAGTTATGAGAAATGTAAGGTAATACTTTGTTTGGGAGCCTTTATCTCTTCCCCTTCCAATAAGATATAATTTAATTACATCACGGCAGTGGTTATTAGCAAGAAGTTAATTGTGTATATTAAGAACATTTATGTTAACATTTATTAAGAACATGAGTGTTGTTGTAAAATCACATAATAATAAAAAGCTATTCTTACATACAGTGATGCTGAAAAGTCTGGAGACGGTTTAATATTTTGTATATAAGAAAAATTTGAAGGTAGATGTGATTGAGGAGCTCTATGTAAAAATACTATTTTATTAAGATTTCAACAAATTTATCCGACATCTTGGATCTGCCATTTTGAATGTAACTTTGTTTTTTTAAATGGGAAGGTGGTCATCTGATATATCATTTCGATGTAGAATTTCAAGAGAAAACCAACGTTGAAATTTGCACGTCCATATTTTTAACCGATTAAAACTGGCAGCCGAAAAACAACGAAATCATGTTTTCCGATTTTGCCTCATTTTGCTGGACATTTTCTTTAAAATATTAGTTATTATTCTTTTTGGATTTAGAATTAAATAAGCTTTCAAACGATATGCCACACAACGATATTTGGGAGTATTTAAAATTTTTGAGTTACAGCCATTTTGATTTTTTTTAAATAGATTTTGAGTGGTTCAACTAAATGCTCCCAAAAATATTGCAAAAAAATATTTTAGTTGCGCAAAAAATTCCATTATAAAAATTATATAATAACTTTTCATTAAATAATGACAAATTTCTAAGCAATATTCACCGATAAACATGTAAATTTTGTCCGACAGTTTTTCATTCCCATATCCATGCTGTATTGATCAACATTAATTAAAGCGGTTACGTATAACAACTAATTACAATTCAAGTGCATGTCCCTACACATAGCCACCATGTATAGTTCAGGACATATTTGCATCAGATTTTAGCTACAATTTACCAAGTATTTAACATGCACGGACAGTCAGTTACAAGGCTTTAAAGGTCAAGTGCAACACAGCTTTGGCTGATTTATACCACGTGAGTTGGGTGCACACCCTTTAAATTCATATTATTTGCACAAATTATGGTAACGGCCGTAAATATTAAGTTCTGTTTAATGTAGAAACAGAAGAAACACCATTCTAAAACTGATGATGTTTGGTATCGTCAGGATGAAAAAACAATTTACCAAAATGTACAGAATATTCCAAAATTTATAATTAAACAAGTTTTTTTTTTATATTTGTGTAAAAAATGAAAATGTGCAGATAATATACATTTATTTTCTTTAGATAAAAAAATGTCATTCTAGTTCTAAAAAAATCTCAAAAAATAGTTACTTCCAGTCAAAAAATGTGCTTCCGGATGTGCGTTTTTTTTTTTTAGCTAACAAATTTGTCCGAGCGACTTACACAACCAATATTTGTACCCAATTAGGGCCAAGTAGGACTTAAAATTGTAGCCGTTAGAGTGGGAACAAATATATTCATATATCTATACAAATTTTAATTTTTGTAATGGCTTCATTTATATTTTAAATAATACGGATCTTGTAGCTGAACCTCTGACCTGGGTTGAGCGAATTTCCAAAGTTAAGGTTATATGTTTTCGTGTAACAACCAACTATTTTGAACTATTATTCGACAAAATATTAATCGAATTTGTTTGCACCTCAGCCTCCAGCCACAATAGAATGTGTAGAATAGTCTCCTATATTCACTTTTTTAGATAAAAACCCCCATAAAAGTTTCATTACAGTACGAAAAATAAAAAAAATAAATTGTTTACTTCCAGTCAAAAACATGCATCCGGTTGAAGGATTTTTTTTGGCCAGCGAATTTGTCCGAGCAATTAAGGAAATCAACGTGTGAAAAAAAATTGGACCAAATCGGACAAAAAATGCTGCCGTTAGAGTGTAAATACATATATGTATAATTTTTAATGACACAAAAAAACTTAATTTGGAGACCATGAACGGTGCTCATTTACTCCCCCCGACCTTAGGTCTCACCATAAGGGTCACTGCAATAGCTCATCTTTCCTATGAAAATTCACTAATAAGAAAGGTAAATGGACCAGTAAACGGAGGTCATGGTACCCCAAAACTCATATTTATGTACAGCGCTGCTTGCAAAAAATTTGAATCCTCTATAGATTTTTTGTAAAGTAAATGAGTAATACCTCTAAAAAAGTATTTTTTTAATTTTTTTATTGTCTGTAGTACAGTAGACTCTCTAAAATCCACACTAATGGGGCAGAAGGCTGATCCGGATTCCGAGAAAAATCCGGGTTTCCCGGAGTCGGGCATAAGTTAGCCGTGCAGTCGATACGAACGTTGGAAAGCTGCCGCGCTGTGCAGATACCCAACGATACTTTAACACTCTGGCACATCAACTTATTTTATGTAATGTACATAACACAGTACTGGCTGCAATGAAGTAAAACACAGAAATGAACAAATTAAGTTTGTCAACAGTATTGAACGGTTTTAATAAAAAAAGAATCTACATTACTGTTCCAAACACTTTAAATAAACAAAAGAAACACAGTACGTAAAAAACAACACTAAAAGTTGGAAATTTATTTATAAAACATAAGGAATGCAAATTTAATATTAGAGATTTATTGCGCCTTCCACTAGAGATTAATCCTAGAAACTTCCACTGCCTTGTGAATCATAAACGGTGTCATTTCCGTTTAAACATGGAGCGACCGAAGGTACAAAATACATGTCATTTATTCTATGCGGAGTAATAGTGTGAGTTTTACCAATTTTGTATTCAAAAAAATATATATATTCCCGATTAGCGGTCCGGATTTTCCAGAGTCTGGATTTTCGTGATCTGGATTTACTGTACTTCCAAAATTAGGGGGGAGCAAAATTACCTTAAAATCTATATATCACAATTTTTTTTTTGGTGAGCCTAATTTTAGTATCTAAAATGTACAGAGAAACATTTTTTGTATTATGATTATTAGAACATATTATGCGGGTTAGCTTAGGCTATAACTATGACAAATTTCATTGTGATAACTTTACCTATTCAAGAGAAAATTGACCGTGCCAAACAGACAAATGGGGAATGCTATGAGGGTTCTATTTTTCCTTTTGAATCCAGAAACCTACGAATTAAATACACTAGCAAAAGGATCAAAAGTAAGTCGTTAAGTTACTAATTAAGTATAGTAGTAAGTTTATAAGTAAATAGTAAAGAAGCTAAGTTTAAAAAATCTATGAAAAAACCAGTGATTTTTTATTATTGTGATTATTAAGTATCACTTTTTGAAAAATGTTTATTTGAAATAAGCAGATATGGAATACTAAAAATATAAATAATTAAGATAAAAATTATTTCATTAGCAATTGGTAACCATTTAAAATTACTGCACGAACCTTAAAAATATACCACAATTAATTATAACCAATAACTCAAATTAATCACACTTCAAAAATAAAATTTCTCAATTAACACTTTCAAATTATTAAATACACTTTAAATTAATAAACAAACACTCAACACTATTCTCAATCTATCTCCCTCCCACACACAAAGTTTAAAAACACTGGACCACTATAAAACTAAAATTAGATCAGTGAATGAATAAATCTGTGCACATGTTACTTAACAAAACAAAGGGTTTCCCCTCAATAACTAAACAGCTCCATGCTCTCTGTACTCTATATATAGTGGTACAGTACAAGCAGGAGACTTTACAACAGGGATATCTTGACACATCTGTTCCCTCACTGTTTGGCACTTTGCCACAGATCTATGATATTTTCTATGTAACCCTTCTCCACTTTATGCAAACCTGTGATTGAATTTGAAACTGTCCAGCATGGCAGAGACCACAGAATCTATACTAATAAACAGTACCAGAAACTGGCACATACTTTCTTACAAACATATTTAAATTACTAAACAGATTAACTGTGACTTCATAATTGTATTAAAGTAGGAGAGGGGATACATTGAAGCAGGAGAGTAACTAATAAATATTATTATTATCAGCTAGAGAAAAAACTATTCGATCGATTTTAACAAATTTGCACCAAACATGTCAATTAGGAATGTATAGATGCACGAAAAAAGGTTTTGAAAACTTTTGAAAAACAACCCCCTTCTTGGCTAAAAAAACCCACAAAAATCTGTTATTATTATTCTTATCTAAACAAGAAATTTTAGAAAGATACGTTTTTTTTCATATGGTAGGGTACATTAAGGGCTACAAATAAGACAAATTTTATCAAAATCAATAGAGCCATTTTTTTATTTAAAAAAATAACTGATTTTTTGGGGGGTTTTGGCCAAAAAGGGGGTTCTTTCACAATTTTTCAAAACCTTTTTTCGTGCATCTATACAGGTCTAATTGACATGTTTGGTGCAATTTTTTTCGAAAACGATCAAATAGTTTTCTCTCTAGCTTTGTATACATACAGACAGACAGACAGACAGATATTTTGTAAAAACCACTTTTCACTCAGGTGGTCCCAAAACAGATATTTCCACAAAAATCTCAATATCGATTTTTTTTAAGATCACTATACTTTCTCTATACTATAGTATAGTAAGAAAGTAATATTATAAAGAGGTAAAATTTGCTTGTTTGTATGTAGAGGGAAATCTCTGGAACTTCTGAACCGATTGAAAAAAATAGTTTTACTAATAAAAAGCTACACTATCCCTGAGTAACATAGGCTGTAATTCATTTTGATAAAAACATTTTTTATTTCAATATTTGTAAATTTAGTCGGAAAAAATTCTAGATTGACGAACCAACACATGTATTTACATTTATTACGATAGCAACCAATTTAATAAAATAACAGATAAAACAGCTGTTGGCTCTAATATTTCCATTAACAGCTGATTTCAAACTTTGAAGCAATTATTTTTTGTGTTTCTAACTTTTAGGTTAGGTTTTTATTAAACCTGAGCCTTGCTGGTTCTTTTAACCTTTATTATAACTGCTGTTATAAAATGTACGAAATAATTTGATTTGAACATTTAACGTTATTTACCGTCTTAGCTTAGGGGTTATTATTAATCCTACACCTTTATTATAAAGAAAACATAACACGATTAGGTGTACAGAAGGTTCCAATGGGGTTGGCGTGCGGAGCACACAGTGTTTTTCCCTAATGATAAATAAAATTTGAGGATAAAATCAAAATGGTCATCAACATTTATAGAAGTACAAGAGAAACAATGCTTTCAAAGGAAAACTTTCTGACAAACAATTCTTAGTTATTGTTTGTTGGAAAACATGTGTTAGGCTTACTGAAGAGCATTAATTATCAGTGATAAGATGCTGTTGTTTACTGGGCAATAAAATGAACTTCCAAACATTGCTTGCGTATAAAAGGTTTGTAAATTGAACGTGGAATAAATTTGTTTTATTTCAGTTATAATTGTTTTTAAACTGTCACAATTGTTATGCACTGCAAACAAATTATTATATTTTAAAACAACACCAAATAATCTGTATATATTAAAAGATTTTTGTCGAAAACCTATTTATAATCGCCCAGCCTCTAGGAATGGACCGATTTTGATGTTTATTTTTTTTTTTTTTGTAATGGGTGTCTTTTAACCTCTAGATATGAAGTCATCAAGCATTGAATTTTTTTTAGCATTCGGTACCATAAAAATTCTAATTTTACGACAATTTTTCGTTTTTTTTTTATTTATTTTAAAAACTAACAGAGGTACGAAGTTGGTTGACATCTCAATTGAAAGAGCTAAAAATTTAGAACATTTACGCTGCTTACAGTACCTTTCTATCTCTTATAGTATTCCAATTATGTAAATATTCAAAATTTTGAAAATTTTATGACAATGTTCAAACCAAAATATTTCAAGATCTATCGGTGCTAAGTCAATGTAGTAAGCGAGGAAAACATTTAAAATTAAATTTTCTATCGAGTGGTATAATTAGTTTGAAAACTTGCGTTTGCGGGTCACCAAAAAATTCAACTTGCTTTGTGTACTGCGCCGCCGTTGATGCTACTGGTCATGCTCAGAATGTTCGTTGGGAGCGTGGCTTCAGTTACGTTGTTAGTTGGCAGGCTTGAACCGGAATTGTGCAACGACCGTAATTCTAAATTTGTGTTTCATGCGCACCATAAGCGTTTTTTATGCGTTTGCTTTGTAATTTGAACTATCGATGTTATAATAAATGATGCTTCATTTTAACGAGTTCGAAATAATTCCTATCGTAGGAGACGGGAATGGTCTGTTCCGAGCCGTATCGTTCTGCGCATTTGGAACGCAAAATTTTATAAAGATGTGCGTGCTGTGGCGGTAAAGAATGTTATTCAGAAGTGTGATTTAATTATTGAAAGGAGAATTTATTATTATTTAGTTTTTCCTCCAAGTTGACTGAGTAAACACTTATTTTGAAAAGAATTTGCCTAACGCCCTGTTCCGTAATATTAGTTGTACATGATCTCAATAATAATTAGTTACAAAATATATTCATAAAAGAGTGCCAAGTATTTTAAGTTGTTCAAAGATACATGGATGAATTACATTCAAACAAATCCATAAACGTTTTATTTATCTAGAGTCTAGAGTATTACTTTATTTATTTATTGATTCATTAAAGTGTGGACCTGAGCCTTGCTGGTTCTTTTAACCTTTATTATAACTGCTGTTATAAAATAGACGAAATAATTAGATTTGAACATTTAACATTATTTAAATGTCCAATCTTTCGATTTCTAAGCTTTGGGGTTATTATTAATCCTACAGAAAAGATAACATGATTATGTGTAGAGAATGTTCCAACGGGGTTTTCGTGCGGAGCACTCAGGGGTTTCCTCTAGTACTTTTTGATAAAAGACAAATTTTTTGAACACTTAATTTTGAAATCAAGACAAGCACGTTCAAATGTTTTTTTCTCATATTTTGATTAGCATCAAAGCAATAATCAAACACATAATAAACCATACAAATTTATTTCAAAACACCAAAATACTGTCAAAAATATAATATAATAGGCATAAATGACAGTTTATTAACATTTTCTTTTCAATACCAAACTAGTAAACTTCAAACCGAATACGTTTTAAATCATTCATGTTTTTTATCATAAGTAGCCTTAATTCCTAACCTACAAAACAAAAATAGATTGAAATGTTTCATAACTACATACACGTAATTGATAAGAGAGTCTATTTACTTACGACAACAACACAGAAAATCAACACACGCTGCCATATCACAGGTTTAAATTTCTTACAAAAATCCTGGTCTTTCAGCCATTTTGCAGTAGGAACGGTTCTTATCACCGACTTATCAGAGCATTGAGTCAAGTGCCTAATTTGTATTCAATTAACTGAATCAAATAATGATCTAATGAAATTCCTAATAAGATCGTAGAAGATTCAATGGGAGTAAAAAAAGAAAATCATTTGCAGACTATTAATAGAAACCTGGATGAATTAAACGAATGGTTATTTATTTGTTTAGTTAAATATTTATTTCAAGATTAGTTTTTAATCAACTAGTTAAGTTTAAATTTTATAAGGGAATTATTTATTCAAAAGAGTAGGAATACAAAAAAGAAAGAATACAATTTATAAGGGCCACAGGCCTACTATGTTTATATAAAGAATACAGTAAACATGATATAACCTATAAAAGTAAAATAATAACACAAAATTATCTTTACTAGCATATGCCACATGATATTTTGCTCAAGTCTAATTCAAATTTGGTATATTTGGAATAATTCCCCCCCCCCCCCCCAAGCCTAGTCAGTTAATCTAGTTTGAAGCATAATTTTCTTTAAAGCCCCCAAAACAAACATAGACCAGTCAATAGAGCAAAATAAAAGGCTAATTTGTTATTAAATTTAACAGCAAGCGACATCCACAGTGACTTTAAGGGTAGCGTGCATAGGTATGTAAAGCATTTTTTTTAAACAAAAATAACACTAAATTTTGACTTTTTTATGTTTATCGATGATATCAAAAAAATTTATGAATGGATCGCGATACTTCCAATGGAAGATTTGTAGAGTATTAAAAAACGTATAAAATGTTTTTTTATAGACACCAATCGGACCATTTTCCACCGAGAAAAGTGTGAAAAACGTTTAAAAATTACTATTTTCAAAAATTCATATCTTTCTTAATTTACAATATTAAGGGCAGATCTTTCTGAAAATGATTTTTTATTATGTGTACTTTAACAGGCGGAACATGAAATTTGTCGCATTAATAGTTGTTCCACAATTACAGTATTAAACAAATTAACAAATTATCTTGCACAATTAACCTGAGTGGCCAGATTGAAATTTACCAAACGGATTCTGAAAGTAGACATTAAAACCTACAATTCTCATATCTTAGATTTTTGAATAATGTTGATAAAGTATGATAAAAATGGTTCCGAACATAGCACGAAACTCGTAAATTAGCGACCGACGGCGTGAGAGGCAGTGGTAGTGAGGGAACCAACTGCGGAGGAGAAGACAACGGCAGAGTGCGAGTATAAAGCTTTCCTCCGCTGATAATTCCCCCACTACCACTGTCTCTCTTGCCGTCGGTCGCAAATTTACGCGTTTTGCGCTATGTTCGGATGCATTTTTATCATACTTCGGCTCACGGGGCTGCTTTGTTCCGTTCCCAGCTGAAACATTCGCATTGCTAGTTCGCACCTCGACCTTGCGCCCAGTGTTTATGGACTGCTTTGCTTCGCTCGCAGTAGACGAACTCGCTTGTTATGGTACTTTTAGGATATATTTATGGTATTTATGTTTTGATCGATTTTGGGGGGAACCAGATGGACTATAAAGGTCGTGTAAAAACAAAATGTGCATAATCATATCTTATATTTATTTTTACTTTCTCCACCCTATACGTAGTATATGGAGAAAGTATTGTTTTCGTAAAAATGTTCGAATTTGAATTTTCAGTTGAATTATCTGTTTTGGTGTTCCCAGAACCCCAAAAAATGGTTTAGAGCAATTATCTGTGTTGGTGCTCCCTGAACCCAAAAATATTTTTAGTGGAATTTTTTGATTTGGTGTTCCCTGAACCCAAAAAAGTGTTTTTAGAGTGGTGTCTGTCTGTCAGTCTGTCAGTATGTATACACGACCAGAGAGGACACTATTGGTCCGATTTTCATGAAATTTGGTATGTAGGTACTAAACCCTAATATCTCCAGGCGTTTTTTTCATTTTTTGGAATTTTTAATTTTTAAGGGTAATTTACCCCTAAAAACCCATAAAAAACGACAAAAATGCAAATTTCTCAAAAACGGCTCTAACGATTTTGATCAAATTTTCAGTATTTATAGTGCTTAAGATGCCAAACAAAATGACACCACCCGCTTTTATCAAAACTTCGGCGTTTTATAATTATGGGGAAATGTTTAAAAATAAACAAGTTTATGTTGTCAATCTAGCATCGCGGCGGCGGCCGCACGGGGTAGCACCATGGTAGCGATCACGGCCAGTAATTCAAAGGTCGAGCGATCGAATCCCGCCTAGGACAATAATTTTTTTATACGATTGACGTAGGTAGAATATTATTTTTTTGTTTTGTTCTAAAAAGTAATAAATAAAATGATTGAAAACAATATTATTTTGACTACAGTAAGTTGGGAGAAAGTTTGTGTCAGTTAACTGATACCGTTTATTTTTAGATAAAACCTCAAAACGTTTCATTCTAGAAAAAAATCTCCAAAAATTTCGTCTTCAGGTAAAAAAAATGTGCTTCCGGTTGCGGGAATTTTTGGCTAACGAACTCGCCCGAGGGATTTAGAAAACCAACGTGTGTACCAAAACAGACGTAAAATGCGGTCGTTAAAGTGTGAACACGTCATATCCATACAATTTTTAATGACACCCCAAAATCTGTTCTGGGGACCATGATGGGTGCTCATTGACTACTCCCGACCTTAGGTTTCTCCATAAGAGTCGTCACTGTAATAGTTCATCTTTCCTACGGAAATTCGCTAAAAATGCTCACAAATTCTAAGAACATTACAGATTACAATCCATGTAAGAGCCTATGTTGTACTGAAGAGCCTATGTTTACTCTGCTTTTGCAATAGTAAAATGTGAAACAATAATAATATTTTACAACAATTCCGCTTTCAAAGAAAGTGCTAGAAATATTTTGTTCTCGAATTAAGTTCAGTCAAAGGTGAAAAATTACAATAATATACGCAGGCAAACAGAAACTATATAAGTTGTAAATTTGAATATAATTTTGCATACGCAGAAAAAATAAATTGGCCTACAGAAGTACTACTGTTGAGTACTGAATACTTTTAGAAATATTGTAATTAGAGCTATAAATTTGCATTAGGTAGTTATTAAAATTGCAGAATATTAAATAAAATAATTTTCCTACAAATTTATAAGTTTTTAAATCTACTTAAACCTTGGAACTGTCAACCCATATTACCCAAAATGGTGGCCTAATTTAAGACGTTTGGCAAGGTATTTTTAAAAACAAAAATATGTACAAATTATTTCATGAATGTTTCAGTTCACTTTTTTTAAATATGTAAAATGGATAGCATTTTTTCAACAAATTAACTGGAATCACGGGAAAACTATACGGAAAAAGGTTTTTAAAAAAGATGTATTTTTCAATACAGACAAACTGTGTGAAATAATACTACAGTACCGTGGGCTATTGCCGAGAACTATCCTACAAGATGGTAACACGCAGATATAAGATATGAATGAAACGCGTAATTTATTGGCGTGCACAAGTATGGGATAGTGAGAAAGCAGAAACTCTTCAAAAATGTTAGAGAAAACTTTACGATGGGCTTGTAGGAGACGATTTAGAAAGTTTTGAAATCTTGGTAAAAATAATTGCCGGATGCGAAGACATAGAAGCGTGTGAGGTGGATGAATGGGTTTCAGAAGAAATAATAGACCGAGAAATTGTAGAAACAGTGATGCAGTCAAATGCCGAGTTGATTAAAGAACCCGAAATGAACCTGAACTAGACAACGACGTGGTCAACAGAGTGATAGCTGACGGACGATGGTTTCAAAGAACTAGAGGTAAGACTAAATTGAGATTTTTTATTTTAAAGCAATATGAAATTACAGTATATGTGTTGTTAATTGTTTTAGTTTGCCATAAGATTTGTTGAACAATGCAGACAGTCAACGCCGTCTGTCAACCTCTAATGGAAATATGATGAGATATTGCTGCTCGAAAACGTTTGGAGGAACCCAAGAATCAAACAAAAATTACTTAGTTTTTAGATGATTAATGCTAAAAAAGTATATAATATTGATATATCTACCTACTGTAATCTTAAAACTTAATAAGAACATTACTGTAGAGAGTTTTGAATTCCTTTTACACTCAAAATATTTCAGAATTGTATACTATAATTAGATACTAAATAGTAATAATAGATGTTCATGCCTTAACCGAAAAAATCCTTTTATGAACGGTTTCCCCCCTCTAGTTTGGTTAACCCCTACGAACCCATGATTTAATAAACTTGTAATGAACAGAACCCTATGACTAGTGGCAGATTTGCACTTTAATTTAAGTACAACTCTGATAAGTTATGTCAAACCATTTCAATCAAATTATTTATAAGAAACCGACATTGTTGTACGCAACAGATAAATCCATAACGATAATTACTATACGAAAAATACTTCAATAATTTAGTTTCCTGTTATTTCTACTACTTCTAATAGAAAATAAGATCGAAGATCGCCTACCTGTTGGTAATGGTGGAGTTGGTGACTTTGGTGGTGAGGCTGGTGATGTGACTGGTACAGGTATACTTAAACAGAATAAAAACATAAATGTTAAAAACCCATCTACAGTAGATACAATATAGTTTACAATCTGTATCCTTAGATGTGTCAGCTGATTCATCGATGGTAGAAGTTGGTTTTGGGATTCAAAGTTTCATCCACAGAAAAACAGTCGCACAAAATATAGTACCAATATAGTTATTAACATAAATACGTGTTATAAGCTCACAATACAAAACACGAATGAAAATTTTTTTAAAACAATATAATAAAAAAATGAGAGCAGAACATTCATCTGTAAATCTTTTGCAATGTTAGTATTAAATGTTCGTGCAAGATTAATTATAGAACGGAATTATCCCAGTTTTCTAGATATTATACATATATTTTAACTACACATTTTAAATATTTAAGTGATATCCAAAGAGTAGGTTATGGTTGCATATTTTTCTTTTGCAGCACTATAGCCAGATTGTTGTGCAAAAATACCAAGTTAGTTGATTAAAGTATCAAGTTCCACTTCTTAAAAGTGAAGAACACTGAAACTTCTAAAATTCTCTATCAAATTATTGATGATTATAAGAAAAATGTAATAAGCGATCGCAGGGGTAAAACTTATTCTACACTAAAATGTGTATGATGAAAGACCAGAATGATCATATTTTACCAAATTAAGACTAATACGTACAGTTGAAGTAGGTACTTCACACAGCTTTGACAAAGAAATGCAGTATTTACAAATTTTGGGGATACTGTATGATGAAGATCATTACGGAACAAGACAAAATAAAATGGTAGAGTAAAACATTGACCTTTTTGACACGATAAAGTGATCACGGGACTATCGAAGGGACAACTTCTTCAACCATATAAAACTGAGTATCTCTACAACGCCTTAATTAAAGTGGTATTCCATAGAGAAATGCATAGTTCATTTCCATCCAGCACAAAATTCATAAAGACTTTTTCCCTTAAAAGATCAAAAGCTTTTAGGTAGACAAGGAATGTTATTTGTGGTCTTCTTGTCCACAATGTATCAATGTAGTTGTTTATTGTGAATAGATTGAGAAATTGTTAACCCTACAACTGTCAAACTGCTCAATTCAAGCACTCGTGGGGGCGTGGCGCTTAGCTTAGGTGTACTTTGACAACTCTACTTGTATTGAATATTTCACCCAATAAAAATCATCCAATCGGAATAAAACAAAAACCGTTGGAAATAAAATAATTTAAACTTTAATTTTTGTATTTACAAATTTGTTCTAAAATGTATATTTACATACATAATCATTGTTTTAAAATTTTAGTTTTCGGAAAAGCTAATGCCGTGCGAGTAAAACACAAAGAAATTACTCGACTGTGTCACTTTTCTAAAGCTCAATTCGCTCAACAGAAATATTTTGACAATAATATAAGGATACCTTTGGATTTGTCAAGATTTGAACTTTCTAAAACTGCCTTCCAATCAGACGTCACTCTTATAGTTTCGAAAATATAAAGGTTTTTGTAAACAATTGGACAGTTTTCAACCAATGAAACAGCAAATTTTCATTTGAGATATCGCTTACAATTCGTTTTGTAGGGAGAACTTAGATCTTCGTTTGGTGTAAAGTAAACTATATTTTACTGGTTAGATTTATTCATAGAGCAGTGGGAAATACAGACTTTCGTTGAATTCAAACCTCCGCTTGAGAATGCAACGCAAGTCTGATTCTCATGCTGCTTCCAATGGTAATTTTGTATTCCCTTTATCCATGCGAACTTTTGACAGTTTATTCTAATTTTGTGGGACAAGTAATACAATATGAAATAGTTTACAAAATGAAAATTTACAAGTATACAGATAAATTCTATGATTTATTCACTGCACTTTCTTATAATAATATTTCATTTTTGGGAAAAGGATATTCCTAAATTAATATTCAAACTAGGCCTAGTTTTGTTAGCAATCTTGTAGTAAGAACATAAAAACTGGTGTTTTCAAAACAATAAATTTGAAATTGATATATACAGTTCTATTTAGAACTAAAATATGAAAGATTTTTACATTTTGAAAAAATTCAAAAAATGTTTACTACTTTTTATGTAAGCCTAAAGTTGAACTTTTTCCTTTCGTTACTGAACATTTTTTGTTTCTTAAGCTAATAACTTTGTAAATTTTACATCAATCAATTTTTTACTGGCATATATAAATTTTTTGAACCTTTTCCTACAAAAAAGCTATATAACACTTGGATTGAGGTATAATTATTATATTTGGATAGTTTTTTTTTCAAGTCATGTCATATTTTTGCAACAAATTGCTAAACGTTTTATTACTTTGGTTGTGTATATCCTATCAACATATTTCTTTTACCAATAAATAGTAATTCTACAAAAAACACAAAAATAAACGCACAGTCTACTTGAGCCCTAACCTAATTCACCCTAACAAAAACACATGCACTTTTTACACAAACAACACTTCCAACAATTGAAAAATTGCAATTCGTTACTATACTACTACATTCTAAAACTATCTTTGAACTGAGCTAATGTCAAAAACCTAAAAAGTTTATACACAACATCTCCCTCTCTCTCACACACATTATCGATAGATAAACAGCTGCAAAACATCGCCCAACTAATGGACAACATGCTGGATATTGTCCCAATTCCAAGTACAGTAAGAACTCGATAATCCAGCACGCTCGGGAATCCGGTGATACCGGATCATCGAATATGCCGGATTATCAAGGTCTTACTATAAATAAACGCACATGTACTGTATAGAGTGGAAACGTAAATAACACGTTGAAACTATGTAACAATAACTGCGTAGAGCGATTGCTGCTAACCGATGGGCCTCAGGTAGGGACGGCTCTATTCCCCTTTGTTGCTGACTTCCGTTAGTCAGTACGTGGTGGGGGTTTGTACCTTTTTCCATTTGTTAAATAAGCTTCATTAATTGGAATACGTTCAACACAATACTGTCAGCAACGAAAGTGTTAGACGGTCCCTTTAACCGGGAACGTTTTTAAAGGATAACGAGAACACATTGTTTTGAATCGGTTCGATTTTTAGGAGAAATGTTGATTGAAATGTTTGTTTGTTTTAGACAAGTTTATTGAGCAGTAGATTTTTATACACTGTTTTTGACGGATGCGGAGCCAACAGACAGTGTAGACCTAAATCATTCAATAATTACAAAAACTGCCATTTTTAATGAGTGCCAATTTCCAAGATGATGGATGCCGAACTATCGGTTGTGCCGGACTATCGAGTGTTGGATTATCGAGGTCTTACTGTAGTTTGAAAAACCGCCACCAGATAAAACTGCATGGCAGACTGTCGGCAAACGTAGTGACTACGTCAAACCACTTTCCAGGATGTTTTTTTGCCGTCGTAGTGACTTTGTCAAACCATGTTGAAGGGTTAACACCCATAACCCATCGCCTCTATGCAAATCGCATCAGAAGAAGGACCTTGGGGGATATATTCAAGTAAACCAATGTCTGTGTGACTCTGAACACATACCTAAAATGTTTTCCTGTAAAGACCATAAACTCATTCTCTGGATATCTCTTAAACAACAGTTACAAAGGATGCGATCTCAATATAAACATTCATTTTAAAATTAACAGAAATACAATACCCGTAACAAACAAACACTACGCTACATGTTACAGAGTGTTAGCATCCAAAACCAATCAATATTAGTACTTGCAATCCATTTACTTGTGTTCGTCCTACCTTGGAACTGACGGAGCTGGCGTTGGTGCAGTCGGAGGAGGGGGCGGGGGCGTGCTAGGATGAGGAGGGGGAGGGGACCTAGCCGTACGAGGAAGGTTAAACGAAGCGGACCTCACAGCTGGCTCGGGTTTGTTAAGACTACTAGAAGACAATGCCCGTTCACGGACACTCGCTACTCCAATTTTAACATCACTCTTATTGGGATCACTATTATACCTGTAAACATTTCATACAAGGGCAAAGGTTATCTACATATCTAATGACCTACGGGTTTGTGTTTTAATATTGTTAGTAAACATAGATCAGTGCTGCGCACGTGCGGTAACGGTAGGGAACTACTGGGAAAGTAACGTTATCACAAAAATAACATTTTAAACCTATGAGCTTCAATTTATACAAACTACACACACAAAAACATATAAACATTACAAAAACAGGTACAAATTTAGTAGCCGTTAAATTGACTAATTAAATAGTTTACACAAAATTATGTTGGTACTAGTAAAAAAGGCCCTTCTGAAAAATCAAAGGCAGATTAATTAGATAGGCTACACCTCAAAAATACATCATTTAAAAAAAAACTATTTAAAAACAACAGAATTTATATAGGCCTACCTAACTATGCTGACGGGTTAAATGTGTACAATTATAAGGATTAGAAAACTGTAGGCCTATTTGTTAAAATTTTGTATTTACATACATTTTTATACATCTAAATTAAGATAAAAATATTATCTTTTAATTGCTTCTTATTTCATATTGATAAAATTATTTAGAAGTTAATAATATTATAATGAAGAAACTAATAATGGAATATGTTTATGTGCTATACAAAGGTGTACAAATGTTTCCAAAGTTAAACGAATAGGTATCTCTTCTTTAAATTTGTATAAATAAATATATTAATCATAAAAGGTTGTAATAATATTCATTTTATAACCTCAAAGCAAATCTTATAACATATTATAGCATACATTAGTTCTATAACTCATATATTTTTTTAAATCAACATCACAAGACTTATATTATTGATTGAAGTTGTAAACATAACCCCAAGATATAATCTACGCTGGGTTTTGTTTAAGTATTACAGACGATGGATGAAATTATGTGGTACTCATGTACATACATATTATGTACTTACGTACGTACACTCGCTTTTATAGGAGTTGATATAAAAATTTTACACAAGAAAAGTAAGTATTAACAGAAATATTCAACCAAGTTTTACAACAACTTTTCTTTTAAAATCTGTGACAGAAAAGTTTTAAGCCATGTCAGAACAAAAGTTTTAATACGTAGACACAATTTTAGTTCTGTTCAATATTGTAAAGCTTAATAGTGTTATTTTCCTGCAAGAAGTTTAAGTCTATAAATTGACTTAAAATAGCTATGAAAGCTTTAAAAGACAATTTTAGGAAGACAATTCTAAACAATTTTACAGAAGTTTTTTCTCAAATACAGAGTTTCCTCCGTGTTTTGAACAAAATAAATGCAGTTACTTGAATGTTGTGAATGTGCTAACTCTCAACCTTCAGTAGATTGTAAGGTTTTATTGAAACCCAACGGATGGTTTTTTTTTAGTTAAATGAAGCGAAGATACTTATGTCCCAATTATGGACATAGAAGTCGAATTTGTGCAATGCTGGTAACAACACCACCACAATTATAATTCAAAGAATGTATTCAACGTACAAACTATTAGAACTTGCTGCCAAGCTTGAATTGTCTTTATCTTCCTTTAGTATATTACGAGGGGGTACCCAAAAGTAACCGGAACTGCGCTGCCGAGGGCGGGAGTTGTGTAGTACGCATTCCTGCCGCTAGGCATGTATACTGCAGCTTGTCGCCAGTTCAGCGAGACCGGTGTCGTCGACCTGGCTTGTTTTGTTCATCTGTAGTCATCTATAGCTGCACTGTACATGCCTAGCGGCAGGAATGTGTACTACACAAGCTCTGCCCACGGCAGCGCAATTCCGGTTACTTTTGGGTACGCCCTCGTATATGGTACGAATTAAGAAGGTAAATACAAAACCCAATTTAAAATTATTGAATTTCTCAAATATGATCAGTATACAATTTTTTGTACAAATAAATTCAATTTTGTGTCGCAAACTCAACTGACAATATCTTACTTTTATGTCAGGTTTTGCATTATAAATAAATAGTAAGATTAAATGTATATTGATTCAAGAAGTATATCTGAACCCTGCCAACCAAGGTTTTACCACTTGCAACATTTACTGCAGCCTATGTGTTAATGCTAGGCATTTTTGGATTTCAACGCCCATAAGAGCAACGATAAAGGCGTATCAAGATTACTCGAGTAATAATGATCACAAAATTATTCTGAATATCTCGTTTTGAAGGTTAGGACGCACCGAAAGTGGTAATGTTTTTAGTTAAAAAATTTGTTTTACTAAATTTGATCTTTGACTTAGCTCAAAATTAAAGTTTTTTCTTTTTTTCTTTTTCAATAGTGCAAATAATATAAAAAATGTTAAAAAATCACCACATTCAAAATTTAAGTTGGCCCACCTTTCAAGTAAAAGTAATTTGAAAACATCTGCTTTATTGTGGAAGCATGTCCACGCTGAATTTCTGTTCCTACTCAGTGTTTATTCTACACTCTAGTGGTTATCACATTAACTTCAACGAGGAGGAATACCAGAAAAAATAATATATACGTTTGTTTTGAATATTTTTGAGAGAGATGTGTTTGATAAAATGTGTAGATTTTTCAGTAAATCCTGTTAAGTATATTGCAACTTAATACAGTGGACTCTCAAAAATCCGGACTAATGGGGCGGATGGCCGATTCGGATTTTGAAAAATCCAGATTTCCAGGATTGTGGCATAAGTCGGCCGATAAGAGCGATGGAAAAAGCATCACATACTATCACCGCCATGCCGTGCCGATACCCAACGATACTTTAACACTCTGGCACATCAACTTATGGCACTGTAATGTACTGGACTGCGATTAAGTAAATAACAGAAATGAAAAAATTAAGTTTGTGAACAGTATTGAACGGTTTTAATAAAAAAGAATCTACATTACTGTTCCAAACACTTTAAATAAACAAAAGAAACACACTATACGTAAAAAAACAACACTACAAGTTGGAAATTTATTTATAAAACATAAGGAATGAAAATTTAATCCTACAGTTTTATTGCAGCAAACTAAAAAAAGAACGTACAACTAATGTAACTAACACATCAGAGCGGAAACTTCCACTGCCTATTGAATCATAAACAACGTCAATTTTGTTGAAACAAGGAGCGCCCGAAGGTACAAAATACATGTCATTTATTGTATGCGGAGTAATCAGGTGGGTTTTACCGATTTTTTATTAAAAAAATATATATTCCCGATTAGTTGTCCGGACTTTCGTGACCCGGATTTATGAGAGTCTTCTGTATTGGCTTTTGGGTGACCTGCCTTTATGAAACGGCCCTATATTTGCAAGCGGAAGAACAAAATGCTACTCAAACAAAAATCTCGTAGCGTAGAGCTCTGCCACTTGCAGGGCTGTAGTCAACTCAGAAAATTTATTTCACTCCTGTCAAGCCTTAACCCTCCAAGTGCTAACGTAGCATATGCGATGTGTAAAAGTCGCGTTACAGTGCTAATGTTGCATATGCGACGTTTGCGCAACACATTTTTTAAATGTGTATGACGCCGCTATTTTTAATACAATCTGATACTTCTATGTATGGTTGTGTTTGGAAAGAGTCACTTTATTCAAGTTCAGTGTTTCATAGCGATATCGACTCAAATAAACCTTCGGCAGAATTGTCAAATCAACTATCTAGTCGTGAAGTACGCTCGGAACTCGGATTTTGTTTGCTTATCCACTAGTTGTTATTCGTTTTATAGTTTCAGTTTAGATCAGTTTATTTTTATTTGTTTTTGTAAATGTTTATTGATTTTTGAAATAATTATGAGTGGACTTTCAAGTACTATTAGAGGTGCGTTTGAAAATAGTGACTTTTAGAGACTTTGAACTGTAAATATTTTTTCTTATTTTCTTGTATAAAATGTGTGTGTTATTCCTTTATATCAAATTAAAACCATAAATATTGGGCCTAGACAATACTTTTATATCTTTAGAGGCAAGTTTTTCTTCTTTGTGCAGAAAAGCCATTTTTTTATAGACAAAAAGTTTTTTTTTACAGCAAAGTAGTAGTGTTTTGTATATTTCTATTCACCATAAAACTGTGCAACTTTTGGCTATATTGGATTTTCTACATTACTGTTTTTACATATTTTGAGTGAGTGGTTTGAGAACACAAAACAATTTATTTTTTTAATTTCTACTTTGGTCAACAAAAAAAAAAAGGATAAAAATTATAAGGTAAGCCTGTTAAAGCTACTTTCTGTAAAGAGCATGTAATTGTGATTAAAATTATGTATAGATTAAAATGATGTATAATAAGTCTTACTTTACTGTTAGTGAGTATTTTATAACGATTTTAGTTAATAAGCATGCACGGAACCAAAAAACCCTTAGCGCTAAAGAGCAATATAGTCAGCACTTGGAGGGTTAAGCTGCTTTGTAACAGTCATAACTTATGAAACAACTGTTGGTACGGCTTAAATATATTTGCAGAATTTGACTAAATCTTGTGTGTTGCGTTTTCATTCAAGCCGACTTCACCGAGTATATTTGGTCAAAATTAATTAATTAAAAAATGAGTATTGCTTTATGTTCAGTTGCATAGTTTTTTGTGTAAACTAAACTTACAGAATTATTTAAGAGATTTGATGACAAATTACTACAAACTACATCTGTTCAACTTACCTTCCCGTACTTGTTCTCGATTTGGAAAAATGTGACGTCCAGTTCTTTTGTTTCTCGATTAATTCCCTACTGTTGAGCTTTCGTTCTGGTTTTTCAGGCTTTGCAGGTTTCTCGGAAGGTATTCCGTTCACCAACGGTCTTAACGGAGACGTGAGCTCTATTCTTGCCGACGTTTTAACGGCCATATTGTTTTCACAGTTTTTAGTCCCTAATAGTTTAACAGGCGTTGTGTTTTCTCTACTTTTTATTACCGATGGTTTCGTAAAAGTACTTTCACTGTTGACCGTCGTACTACTACTGTCTATATTGTCGTGTGTTCCGTTTATCTTGGTTTGGAATCCGTTTGTTGTTTTCACAACCTGCAAAGTTGAAATATTACGAATGAGTTAAAATAGAGCTACGATAAATTACTAAACAAGCACGTGATTAGAACTACTGCGTAATTCATTAAAAAAAAAGTAAATACATTTATTTGATAATTTTTAGACAAATATGACTGCACTAATTTGCACGTTCAGTTAAAACAATAGAGCAGGAGTTAAGGATGTAAATTCAGTAAATCCTGGGAATTCATTTTTGTAAAGACATGTGACTCTAAGATAATTTGTCGACTGACTATAAAATCTGGGGTAAGTGCCAAAAAGGAAGTTATGAGGAAAATTCAAAAAAACTTCCTAAAAACTACAGTTTTCATAATTTATTTTCTGTTGTAGCCTTAAAAGGTGTCAAAAACTATTGTACAAACATTTCTCAAAGTTAAAGAAAAGAATAAAATATTTAGCATTTTTAATAATAAATTTTTACATGTAAAAAATAAAAAAGTTCTATGTGCCAACTCTTATACCGTAAAAACCGGGCTAAGTCCACAACTCAGTAAAAAGAGGGCTAACTGTTTAAAATATTTACTAGAGCTCTGGCACATAGCCCAAATTTTATGTTGCAACAAGTGGCACTTAGAACCAAGCGCAATCTTGTAGCGATTCTTTGAAATATTTCCCGATTGAAAACTAGATAGCCAGGTTTTTACCGATTAGTGTTAGGCACATAGCCCACATTTTAACATTAAACGGAATATATTTATTTTTGGCACTTAGCCCGGATTTTATAGTCAGTCGACATTTTAAATTATAATTGTTACTAACTATTACCCAGATTTGAATTTTTTTTTCAATTAAAAAATTACAAAAATAATTTTAATAAATTCTGATATACAGGTTGATTCAGGAAGAATTGAGAAACTGTTTAATGAAAATAACGGAAAAAAATGCATATATACATAAGTTCGGAAATGCTTCGTTTTCCAGATATCCACCATTTGGTGTTTTTTTTTTCTTTTTTACAAAATATTTAAAATTTTTGGATGTGTTGAACGCAAATTTTGGATACATATTTGGTATGACATCTTTTACCCATGTACAAAAAAAGAAAATGTTTTTCCTTACACAGATGAACTTGGTTTTAACGGCCTCGGATAATGGGTCAACTCAGACATAGCGTCATTTTTTTATAGGTCCGGTAAATCGTTATCTTTTACATTATAATAAACCCCTATTTTATCGTCAATAAATATTTTAACCACTCGGTTGTTACGTCATAATTCTACAAAATATCAATGTGAAACTTTGAATTCAGTTTTCTCAGAACTCGAAAAATGTTAGAATTTCCCCTTTCCTTTGATTTCGGGCCGCCTATTTTCTTCCTCCACAGAATCAAACCGCAAAATAAACAATCTACGTATTTTTTTCATACGTAAAACCTTCGGCGGGTCCCATCAAAATCGGTAGAGCCCGGGCAGGGTTCCACTACAAGCAAGACTGCTAACTCTTACACCCCTCCTAAGGAACAATTCACACGGTTTGTGGTGACAGTTTTGTTACTGTGTATAACTAAACCCATGACCTTGCTGGGAAAGTGTTCGGACAATAGAAAAGCGCGGCGAGACTCAATCATATAGTCTGGCGAGACATTGACCTCCCTTCCCCACAGTAAGGTTGACACTTTAAAATTGTTGCGTGTTTTTTAATACAGTAAGTTAATGTTTTAATACGTACTGTAATTTTAGTATTTCTAATACAGTTTGTTAATATGCTACATACTACATGTATTTACTCATTAAAACTTAACACATTAACCAATGTTACCTAATTTATAATTGTAGGCGAACCTCAGCTCCAATTATCGGGACCCTACTGTACATTAAAAGAAAAGTATAGTGTTTTTCTATTCAATAAACGTCATGAATAATGTTGCCAATAATAGTAATACTGTATAGTTGTTTGTCCTTTCACTCAAGGTAACAAAAATATGATTTCTCGTTGGTACACCTTTATAACATCACTCGGACGTAGCGTCAACATTTGTTCGGTCCCTTCGTTGACGGTCAACATTTGTTCGGTCCCTTCATTGACGATATAACCAGGTTCAACTGTATTAATATACAGGGTGAACTAAAAGTCTGGAGGCAGCTTAATATCTCAAAAAGTACGAGTCTTATGAGATAGAAATAAAAGCAGTTATTCACAACCATAAAAGAACTACTTTTTGGTGACTTTTAAATTGTTGTCCGCCATCTGGGAATGAACTTCATTTTTTTAAATGGGAAAGTGGTCATGTTATACATCATTTCGATGTAGAATTTCAAGAGAAAACCAATGGTGAAATTTGCACATCCATATCTTTAACCGATTAAAAATGGCGGCCAAAAACAACGAAATCGTGTTTTCCGATTTTGCCCCATTTTGTTGTACTATTTTTTAAAAAAATATTAATTATTCTTCTTTTTGGTTTCAGAATTAAATAAGCTTTCAAACGATAGCCACACAACTGTATTTGGTTGAACCACTCGAAATCAATTTTGAAAAATCAAAATGGCTGTAACTCAAAAATTTTACATACTCCCAAATATTGTTGTGTAGCATATCGTTTGAAAGCTTATTTAATTCTGAATCCAAAAAGAAGAATTAATATTTTTTGAAATAGTACAGCAAAATGGGGCAAAATCGGAATACATGATTTCATTGTTTTTGACCGTCACTTTTAATCGGTAAAAGATATGGATGTGCAAATTTTACCGTTGGTTATCTCTTGAAATTCTACATCAAAATGATGTATCGCATGACCACCTTCCCATTTAAAAACAATTTGGAAAACGGTTGACCCTAAAGGCCATCCATGTAACCTCCCGCTAAGTTTAATTACAACAAACACTATTTTTGGAAATTTTGAACTGCCATAGGCTAACTTTTGAATGAATCAACCGATTTTTATACGATTTGCGGCAATCGATGCAGTTTTTTAAATCCATTGAAAGAATCAACAACAAAAATTTTTCAGATGAAAAGTTTCGGAGAAATTGAGGAAAAACACATTTTTTGATTTTCTTTCGTTCACGATATCTCGCGAATGAATCAACCGATTTTTATGCGATTTGTGGCAATCGATGCAGTTTTTCGAGTCTATTGAAAGAATCGACAACAAAAATTTTTCTGATGAAAAATTTCGGAGAAATTGAGAAAAAACACTTTTTTGATTTTCTTTTGTTCGATATCTCACGAACGAATTAACCGATTTAGACCGGACTGGTAGCGATCGACGTCGCTTTTCAAGGTTAAAAGCTGATTAGATTTTGGAATTGATCGGTAAAGCAGTTTAAAAGTTATTAAAAAAAAAACTGATTTGAAAAAATTTTATTTCTTAGTTTTTTCGAAATTTTTCAGAACCTACCGGTCCGAATTAGTTGAAATTTTCAGAAAATCTAAGTTTGATGGAACTCTTTAGAACGCCGATTGGTAGGATCCAATCGGTTAAGCCGTTCAAAAGTTATAAGCGGGTCACATACTTACATGCACACACACATACATACAGACAGGGTGACACCCTCTCGGGAGTGGTCAGGGAAGATTCCTAGGACCTCAAAACGTCGAGATCTGATGAATACTCGATTTTTGAAAAACGGGGTGAAATCAATAACTTCCCGATTTTAGAAAATTTTCAATTTTCTTAGCGGGAAGTTAAAAGTGAAGTTCATTCCATGATGGCGGACAAAAATTTCAAACTCGCCAAAAAGTGGTTCTTTAATGGTTGTGAAGAACTGCTTTTATTTCTATCTCATAAGACTCGTACATTTTGAGATATTAAGCTGCCAGGCTTTTATTTCACCCAGTGTAGATAAGTTTCATGTTTTAACTTGTTATTAAAACTATCAGTTGTTGAACTTAAGACTGTAAACTTCATTAACTACTACAGTAAAAAAGAAATGATTAAAAATTCAGGAGACAATTTTTTTTAAATTTTCACACATTTTTATTATTTTGTATAATATGAGCTAAAATATGTACTTTTTTAATCAGCATATCCTCAACTTTTAGTACCGTAATATGGCTTTTAAGTCTGCTTTAGCAAGAAAGGTACAAATTAAATACATTTTTGTCCTTTTCATTTGAAACTATGTTTTTGAGAATGATGTGGCTTCTGGTAACAGCTTGGCCAGATTAAGTCTAGAGACAAGAGTTAGTAAAATGTTGAAAGAAATTTTTGGATACAGTAAATAAATACCAAATTAATACAGTAACTTTTTTCTGATTCACTAGCACAAAAAATAAATAAATGAAATGACTGTAAATAAAAAAGCAACACAATCAATCACCTGAGCTGGTGAAGGGTCTCTGTTTGTTCTGATTGGTGAATCTCCGCCCACCGATGAATTGGTTGAGCTCGATCTTGAACGTAGATCAGAAACTTTAGATTTGTCCGGTGTTCCTACTTTTATTCTATTTTCCTCTCCTGAACCTAACAACGGAAGACATGGATTAGTTCTAGTCCAAGTGGAAGTTTAAATTTGCACAGTGTTGTTGAAGTGCTAATTGCATCTAATATAAACACAAACATAACCGTAAAATAGGTTCAGCTATGGTCTTGTGCTATAACACAATTGAGTTCTATCTTTCCCAAACTATGTCGCAAAATAAAAACGCTCATCTTTACATTTTGTTTAAAATATACAACACTATTTACTACTGAGCAAGCTTCTTTAAAGAAAAGACTAAATACTATAGGATTTTTTAAATAATGGCAAACACTTTATTTATATAAATACTTTTGCAGCAGATATTTCCAAACTATTAAGGGAACAATTTAAGAGAATCCTTTGATGTTTTATAAACATTACATTGGTATAAAATCGCAAATTAACAACTCACCTGTATATTTTCCAACAAAAAAAAGACGACAAATTATTATTCGTTTGCACTTTTTCTTTGATAAGCAATAATATGATAAGTTCAAACAGTGATCATTGCCACAAATTATTAATACTTTTTAATTGCTAGTACATTATGAACAGAATATTTGATAAATATTTTGTTTTTAAGCTTGTAAAAAATTTGTTTTTAAATAGCTAGATGAAAGTAAAGTTAGAAATAAATTCTTCATGCAGGGGCAAGAAAATAAAATTAAATAAACGGTACCAGGAACTGGCACATACTTTCTCACAAACATATTTAAATTATTAAACAGATTCATTGTAACTTCATAACTGTAGGAGGGGTAGGAGAAGTGATATTAAAGTAGGAGATTTAACTAATAAATATTATTATTATTATCTAGAGAGAAAACTATTCGATCGATTTTGAACAAATTTGCAACAAACACGTCAATTAGGCCTGTATAGATGCACGAAAAAAGGTTTTGAAATTTTTTTAAAACAACCCCTTTTATGGCCAAAAAACGCCCAAAAAAGTCTGTTATCTATATATTAATCTATATATTAAAACTTGTCGTCCTTTTTTCTCAGCTTGTGTGCATCGTAGGAGAAATTCGCGCATACCGTTAGAAAGGTAGTGTTCTGTAGATGAGCAGAATCCCATTATAATTTATATCAGTCCTCAGGGATACGCCCCAGTTGCCCTCAAAGTTTCAATGTTAATCTTATGGAAGGTCAATCTTAAGGAAGAAGAAGAAAGATTTCTTTTGATTTTATCTGGGGCACAAAAAACCGCTGTTCGTATGAAAAGCTTAAAACAGCTGATTTTGATCAACAACTGATTTTGATCAACAGCTGATTTGGATCAAAAACTGAATATAATTTTAGGTTAGGTAAATCAAGCAATAGCAATAGCGAAGCATTACCGGGTCCACTAGTTATTATTATTAGCTAAACAAGAATTTTTAGAAAGATGCGGTTTTTTGCATATATGGTAGGGTACGGTACATCGAAGGCTAAAAATAAGCCAAATGTTATGAAAATCATTAGAGCCGTTTTTTTATAAAAAAATAATAACTGATTTTTTGGGGGTTTTTTTGCCAAAAAGGGGGTTGTTTTTCAAAAGATTTCTAAACCGTTTTTCGTGCATCGATACAGGCCTACTTGACATGTCTGGTGCAAATTTGTTTGAAATCGATCGAATAGTTTTCGATCTAGCTTTGTATTCATACAGACATACAGACAGACATTTTGTAAAAACCACTTTTTTGGACTCAGGGGGCCCCCAAATGGATATTTCCACAAAAATCTCAACATCGATTTTTTTGTGATCACTATACTTTCTCTATACTATAGTATAGTGAGAAAGTAAAAATTATATAGTCACCATCACCTAACATGGAATTACAATAATTTTAAAACTTTCCTTAAATTAAATTTGAACTTATGGGTATTATTCCTTTTTTAAATATCTTTGTCTATGAAAAAAAAATAGAGTACATCACGTGTTGTTATGCTGCACTTATTTTTAACAAATTAAAGAGCTGTACCTCAGTCAGGTTTCATTATTTTAACTTTCATTTTGTCCAACTTCCATTCCTTAATTTAGTTTAATTTTACATTGAATACTTGGACTCAGTTAACTAATGTTACAAAATAAATTTTTGTTTTGACATAGCAATCCATAATGCCAATCCAGTATTAATTATAAATAACTAAGCACAGTAGAAATACGATTGCCTAGTCCTTGAATATCTGACAAACTGCATTGTTTGACTGACACTTCATCCATAATATCCTGAGATAAAAACTCACCGGTACTTAAAACATTATAATAATATATTTTGTTTATTAATTTATTTTCAGCATTTCATTTTTAAACTGATTAGCCTACAAACTTCTGTATTTATTTCATTTTTAAACTGGTTAGCCTACAAACTTCTGTCTTTATTACACAAAAATAATTTGCTGATGAGAAGCAGCTAAGAGCCAAGTAATTGAATTGCTTATAAGTAATATTAAAATTCAAAATTAAAAAAACCCCGACACATCAACCAGAAAAGAGCTGATCTGTCTGTCTGTGGCGCCGTAGCTCCCAAACGGCTGAACTTATTTTCATGAATCATAGCTAAGAACACTCTCAATCAAGTCACCTTACAAACAACAAAAATACTAAATCAAAATTGGTTCATCCGTTTGTAAGCTACGACGCCACAGACACACGCTTTAAACTTATAACACCCCTCTGTTTGCGTCGGGGGTTAAAAACAGTAAGCTCTGGGAGACTGGTACGTGAAAATTTTATTCAGAAGTGTTCGGGGTGATAGATTTGACATCATCACAATGTTAACCTCGAATAATTATACCTGATTTTTGCTTCGTAGGCTATCATTTTATTCGACAAAGATTTGATTGATCTTTCTAGATCTTGAGTATTTGAGTACAAGAGAAAAATACATTGTTCCATTGGATGCTAACCAGATCAGTAACTGCATAGAGTATATGACTATAGTCGCGAGCACGAAATAAGGCGGATGAAAATTTTTGCGCTGTTACCAGATATGGGACTGGTAAAGCGAGGAGCGGTTGAGAATCGCTCGCTCTGCGGCACGATCTGGCAACACTGGATGCTCGACTGCTCCTCGCTTTGCCAGTCCCATATCTGGCAACAGCGCCTTATTTCGTGCTCGCGACAATAGATAAGCAAGTCTAATATAGTACATCCAACATAAAAGAGAAAATAGATTTTTGGTAGATAACCAGATTGGTTGTGGATGAGGAAAAGACATACAAAATGTCAGGTCAGCACCACTTTCAACATATTCACAGTTATAGGGCAGATAAAAAATTGTACTGTATATCCAAATTAGAATTAAAGACAAAACATAATAAAAGAAAACTTTATACCTAATTTTTCAAATAGTGCTCGAGCATTATTAAACCTAGCTACATGACTCTCTGTTCTCACAACGGTCACACCCAGCGGTCCTCCGTCAGGGGACTTGGGAATTGGATCCCCCGGAGTCATGAGCAACACATCTCCTTCTCCTCCTTTAACTGGAGTCATCGCCTGAAAGATATTGGCAATCTGCGACACCTTAGAGCCCACAAGCCTTCCACCACTTCCCAGTTTCTTATCTTCCATCCTGCAACAAATTAATAGCAGATATTATTAACAGGTTCACTGCTACGCAAATTTCGTATTTCCTATGCTAGGAGCTGACCTTTTATTTTTTATATTTATAGCCTAAACACCTAGAAATTACTTTATTTTAAATTTTTGAACCTTTCTACTAATAATCACTAATATTTTAAAGCGGTACGTTCATAGCACATAGGCTTAAAATTGACGCAATGCTCTGTGTATTGAAAATATTCCCAATACGGGGGTTGGTGTACAAAGCACGCAATGTACTGTGTGTTGAAAATACTCCCAATATGGAGGTTGGCATGCGAAGCACGCAATGCGTTTTAATGAAAGTGTAGGATTAATCATAACTTCGAGCCTACTATAGTAATTAATTTTATACACTGAAATTATATTGTTAAAATTGTGATATAATAAAGGTTAAAAACAAACAAAATGACTGGAGCTTACTCCGAAACAAAAAATTTACCTAAAAATTAGGACGAGGAATTCTTTCAATGTTATTGAAACAATATTTAAACAAGTTTAAATGAATTGCATATATTTGTTAAAGGAAATTCCTGCATAAAATGTAGCGGTATTAACGTAAGCAGCTGTGTTTCAACACTAACATCTTCAACCACCTGCGCTTTAAATGGGCAGAGATAATAAATAGCATTTTTTAAACTATTTACAGCCTTCAACTTTCTTTTAATTTATTTGTAAATTTTAGTATTTTTCCCACCAACTTGAGGCCATACATTTAATTGAAATAAGTCTATATTACACTAAAGGGCTCCGCCCCCTGCTCATTTCGCTCTCCAACCCCGCAATGACTCGCGTCGAAACAAATGCAAACAGGTTATTTTATATACATAGGCCCTAACATTAAATTCTAATATATGTCTTATTTATTTTTAATTAGGGTACGTAACATAGTGGTTTCTTATTTTTAAATTCCTTAATTTATTAAGGTTTTATTAAGCTTTTAAGAAAAAAATATAATAATCAAAAATTTTTATAGAGGTTGTTACTACATTTTCATTCCTTAGCAGCAAGCGACAAAATTTAAATTTGATATTTTTTTTATGGATGTTCTAAGAAATAAATGTAGGTACAAATTTTCAGCTCACTAACTTTAAGAAAAATATAACAATTAATTTTTATTGTGTTAGGGATTGTTATCACATTTTCAACTCTTAGTAGCAAGCGACAATGTGCAAATCTAGTTTACTTTTTCTATGTATCTTGTAAGAAATAAATGTAAACAATTTCAGCTCTCTAGCTTTAAGGAAAGTATAACAATTAATAGGCTATTTATTGTTTTAGGGACTCTTAAATCTAAATTAATTCTAGCCAAAATTATTTTCTAGGAATAGAGTGTAGCTTGTTATTAGTAAAAACTATTGTTTAAATCGGTTCAGTAGTTCCAGAGATTACCCCCTACATACATACAAATTTTACCTCTTTATAATATTAGTATTATATATTACATAGGCAGTAAATGCAATGTATGCACATAATTTTACTTTGCATCAGTTTAAACTATAGTATATTATGTGGATCATGATTTTTATCACTAAGGTAAGTTAGGTTTATCTATATATGATATGATAAGCTCTGAAATGTTAGCTTCGAAAAATATGCAACCTTGGTTGAAACTTAACACTTATCCTAAATGTAAAATTATGATCTTGGCATACTGGTTAGAAATGTTTTCAAATTATAAATTATCAGAAATCATAAATTAGTTGAAAATAAAGTAGAAATAATGATAACTTATGCCCTAGACTTGTACATAAAAAAACAACAGTAAAAATGGTAGAACAATTTAAAATTATACATAATAAGAAAGAGCTAGAAAGAGATGTCATATATCAAAATAGATTTTTAAGTTAAGTTCTGATTAAGTAGTTTACCATTAAAAATTCACTCTCAATTCCAAATGAGCTTTGGTTGGTACTTGGTTGGTAACTCAAAACTTTCAAAGGTAACCCCAATTTTTGTATACCGTACATCTAAGACACCATTCTGAGACCTATTAAGATTTTATAGAATATGTCAGTAATGCAATCCATATAGATCGATCATGTGTGTCTCCCTCCATGACACATTACCACCTGACCCAAAGTATTTTAACTTATAGGAAGTAGCTCTTAGTAAATTCAAATGCAAACAAAAGAGAAATAAACAATGTTCAGGGGTACACCCTCTATAAGGCTACAGAGTGTTGTCACAGGAGGAAAACAATATATACTTCACAAGTTTATTCCTTGAGCCAAAATAAATATTACATTATTGTAACTTTTAAAATAAACAACATTTTGTGTTCAAATTTGGCATACTTATTTAGGCCTACTACCTAATGTTTTCCAAGTGTACCAAATAAAAAATCATATTTATAACCTGGTGTCAAAATGTCGACCACTGTTAAAAATTCCAAAATGGTTAAGATTAATTTATTTAAAAAAATACAAGAGTCTAGATATTTTTCTGTTTTATCTCCAAAATATTTTGTTTTTATTTAGCTTGGGATATCCAAGTTATCAACAAAAAACATAATTTCTTGGTAGTTGTCTACAAAAAGAAACTGAATTCATTTTAAATTGTAATAAAATGTTTTTTTTTTTATGAATTTCTTCAATTGAAATTACTCCCAATAAATAAGTAAAACAGACTTGTGCAATTTAATGAAAAATACCATCTTTGCATCCTGTTTCTACCATTGCATCCTGTTTCTACCACCCACATTACAAATTTTTGATTTTAATTTCTGCAAAAATCCGAAACAGCACCAAATCCTACTTTGGTTTGGATTCAATAAATGTTCTAACATACTTTTTCCTTGTACCTAATCATTTGTTTAGGAGGTATTTATCAAAATTAAATATATTTTAGTCAAATTTACTGATCTATAAAAACAAATAAAAATGACATCTTTAGGCCTAACTTTTCAAATATGGTGGAGAATTTATTGTAGGCCTAATCCAAATAAACATATTTACTTACCTTACTAAATTTTGTATCTCCTTTATTTGAATCATTAAATAAAAACAATAGTGATACAGTAATTATTTCAGAAAAATTGTTAATTATAAATCAACGAGAAAAGGTCAAAGAAGAAATTTTTCAAGCAGTGACAACAAATATTTTGGAAAAATACATAGGCCTACATTCATTTATTTTGTTTATATATACACTTGTAATCCTCCTTTATGGATAAGATTATTTTAATAAAAGTAAATATTTCAAACAATAAATTGAAACTTGCACCTTGGTAGTAGGCTTGCTTAACACAATCCTTTCAAATTAATATTCATAAAATTCAGTATTTTTTGAAGTAGTATTTGTTAAACCACCATGTTTAACACACAAAAAAACACTTCACATAATTGTATTAACACTACAACTTCACTTCAAATCTCTTTATTTACAATAATACTTGAATCAACCTCCTTATCAGATATCTAATCACATGAAACCTAAAATATGTAACTATTTATTTCTCACTTAACAATAAAGTTAACCTAAATTATTTGATTCCAAGAAGTTTCAAATCATGTTACTCGCTATCAGCTGTTTTCATATGTTTTTACTGCATTGTTAAAAATGGCATGATATAAACAAATAAGGAAAACATTGATTATTTTTATTAATATTTTTATGATCAAAACAAGTAATAGAATTATTATTGACCAAATGGTCTGATTAAATACTGGTTGTTTCTCGAAGTTGTTCCGGTAGTCATAGAGCTTATTCTTCAGGTAAAAACAAAGAAAATGTTTATAAAACATATATGATGGAAACGCTCCCTGCAATTTAATATTTTTATAGAAAACCATTATAAATTACAAAATCAACTCCTATAAAAGCGAGTGTACGTACGACCGTACGTGGAGTAACATTTAAAGAAGAGATAAATATTCGTTTAACTAATATAACAGCCGATTTCATCCATCATCTGTAATACGCAAACAAAACCTAGCATATTATACTTTGGGGTTATGTTTACAACTTCGATCAATAATATAGCCTATAATATTAGACTAATGACTTCTAAATCATTTGATCTACCAATATGAAATAAAAGGCAATTAAAAGATAATATTTTTATCTTTCTTTAAACACAAAATCTTAACAAATATTCTTACAGTTTTATTAATAGTCCTAATAATTGTACACATTTACCGAGTTAAAAATCCCCGTCTGCATAGTTAGGTGGGTCTAGATAAAGTGCGTTGTTTAAATAGTACTAGTGGACCCGGCAATGCTTCGCTATTGCTATTGCTTGATTTACCTAACCTAAAATTATATTCAGTTTTTGATCCAAATCAGTTGTTGATCAAAATCAGCTGTTGATCAAAATCAGCTGTTTTAAGCTTTTCATACGATAAGCTTTCTGATAAAATCCAAAGAAATCTGTCTTCTTCTTCCTTAAGATTGACCTTCCATAAGATTAACATTGAAACTTTGAGGGCTACTGGGGCGTATTCCTGAGGACCGATGTAAATTATAATGGGATTCTGCTCATCTACAGGACACTACCTTTCTAACGGTATGCGCGAATTTCTCCTACGATGCACACAAGCTGAGAAAAAAGGACGACAAGTTTTGTGCTTGCCTATTAATATATTTATAGATTTTGTATAAATTATGTATTTCTGATGTGTATCTAATTAATCCGCCTGTGATTTTTCACGGGGATTTACTAGTATATATTATAATAATCAACTACTGTAAAAGCGAGTGGTTGACTTGTACGTACATAACATAAAAATATAACAGCTGATTTCACCCATCATCTTTAATACACAAACCCAGTGTACATTATACTTTGGGGTTATGTTTACAACTTCATTCATTACAATTAATTATTTCGTGAAGTTGATTTTTACTTTCTCCAACCTATACGTAGTATATGGAGAAAGTAGCCTATTGTTTTCGTCCAAATTTTCGAATTTTTATTTTTAGTGGAATTATCTGTTTTGGTGCTCCCTGAACCCAAAAATATTTTTAGTGGAATTATTTGTTTTGGTGCTCCCTGAACCCAAAAAAGTAGTTTTTTGGTGATGTCTGTCCGTGTGTCTGTAAGGATGTGTACAGAGCTGGAGACCATACCAACGGTCCGATTTTGATGACATTTGGTAAGTATGTGTAGTTCTGGAATATCTCCAGGCGTTTTTTTTTCTTCAAATTTTTGATTTTAAAGGGGTTTTACCCCCAAAAAATGGCCAAAAAACGAGGAAAATCAAAATTTCTCAAAAACGGTTCCGACGATTTTGATAAAATTTGGTTTATTTGTAGCCCTTAATGTGCCCTACCATATGCAAAAAAACCGCCTCTTTCTAAAAATTCTCGTTTGGGTAATAATAATAATAACTGATTTTTGGGGTTTTTTGGCCAAAAAGAGGGTTGTTTTTCAAAATTTGTCAAACCCTTCTTTCGTGCATCTATACAGGCCTAATTGACATGTTTGGTGCAAATTTGTTCGAAATCGATAGAATAGTTTAAATAATAATAATATAATATAATAATATAATATGGATGTGTGTTACATGCATCTAATATTTTCCATGGTAACATTTTCCTACTTTTGCAATTCTAAATAACAACCTCCTATGCTACTCTTGGGAAGGTATTAAGTTTCAACTAGGAGAAAGTATGTGGAAGTTATCTGGTATCGTTTATTTTAAATATGAGTTGTAGAAATAATAGGCCTATGCTATAATACGTTATAATATTTGCTTTGAAGTTATAAACAATATGTAAATACAACCTTTTAGGTGATTATGGTTAAAATGAGCCTTTGCAAACAATTTCATGATACAAAATAAACGAAATAAATGGTTTTAAATTTGACATTGCTCTTAAAGGGATACAAATCAAAGATGGCCGCCACTGCATATAGATATTAGTTGTGTAAAGAAACACGGGAACTCTGATAATTTCGAGAGGGAATAGACAACCAGAGAATAGAATATATCCCGATGTAGAAACACTGATCAGATGCCCTTGTTAGTCACAAGCCTGTTGAGACAACACAGTTTGCTAATTATTTACCACTTTGATGTGTCAAACAACGCTGTTTGATCACATCAGTTACACCAGGTGTGTGTTTGTACTTTCGTAATAAATCATACTAAAATTACAACATCACGTGTTGGTATCTTGGTTATGATATCCGTGTTGTAGGTTATCTCGCGGTTTTAAGTTGAATATAATTACTTTTGGATGTTTTATTACAGCACTGATTTTTCAACGTGTGGAAAACAACAAAGCTTATATATTTGACATCATTGAATCTGACGTTTTATTCTAAGTTATGTGTAATAATTGGTTTGTTGAACCCGGCATCCTCAAACACAGTAAACACAGCAATATTGTACGTACATTTGCTGTTATTATCTTTAACTTAGCTATTATCCTTCATCCGATTGTTTTGACAGTTACACCAACCGTTAGGGAATCAAAAGAGCTACAAATAATTCCACCACGCAGCTGAACCGCTGACGTGAGTTGAGCGAATTTCCAAAATTAAATTTATATATGTATTTGGGTTTCAAACAACTATTTGGGATCTATTGATCTGCTCACGAAGGTGCTGCCAGCATGTACCAAATATATTGCCATCGGTCACCACGGTAAAAGCCGTGGATTTAATTCTGGTAATTTTACGGTATTTTACGTTTTGATTGTTTTTGGGGGAACCGGATGGGCTATAAGGTCGCCTAAAAAAACAAAATGTGCAGAATTATTTCGTATGTCTATTTTGTTAAAAATAATGTAATTCTAGTACGAAAAATCTCAAAAAATGGTTACTTCCGGTCAATTTTGTTGGCTAACGAACTCGTCCAAGCGACTTAAAAAACCAACCTGTTTACCAAATTTGGTCCAAATCGGACGTAAAATGCGTCCGTTAGAATGCGCACACATACATACATAAATATATACATATACTAGCTGACACGTACGGCGTTGCCCGTGGTGGTTAGTATTTTCAGTCTTTTTAACGTAATTGTAATCTTTTTAAGTGTTCAGTTAGTGAGTGGTATTTGGCTATTATATATATAGATCTTAAATAATAAAAGCACTATTGTCATAATAATAAAAGATCTGAAATTATGATTTTAGTAACTTTGATCCCCCCAAACCCCTCCTAAAATTTCGAAATTTTTCATACCCTTTCTTAGAGAGCGCCTAAGGCCCTAGAGGAAGCTACATACCAAATTTCATTCCAATCCGTTAGGGCGTAATTTGAGGATGATCAAAAACGCATTGAAAACGCAAGGAAAAATGCAAAAACGCCTATTCCTGGCGTAATTTTGGGAGAATCTCAAACATTTTTTAACAGACTACTTTTAGGCCTTAAACGAACCTAAGTACCAAATTTCAACATTTTCTGCCAATTAGTTCTCGAAAAAGCTGAGAAAAACAAAAAATCGCTAGAAAAACGCGAATATTGGGCGTATCTTTGGGATGTTTTCAAAATTCGTTGTTAGTGCGCGTCTAAAGGTCCAACTGAACATGCATGCCAAATTTGAACTCATTTGGTTCAGTAGATTTTTAGTTCTGCTGATGAATGAATCGGTGCCATTTCGCTTTTATATAGATAGATAGATAGTATGATTTTTAATGACACCCCAAAACGTGTTCTGGGTACCATGATCGGTGCTCATTTGCTACTCCCGACCTTGGGTCTTACCGTAAGGGCCACAGCAATAGCTCATTTTTCCTATGGAAATTCGCTAAAAAGGTGTCTTGAAATTTTGTTGATACAATAATGTACGTTTTTTGAGTAATTTAGGTTTGAAATTTTCAGACAGCCGCCATTTTGAAACGCACCATTGGATAGAATCGATTATTTTTCTTGAGATAGATCATTGTTAGATTAAACTTCATGCCAAGTTTGAACTTAATCTGTGAAACCGTTCTCTAGATATGAATTATTTTATTAAAAAAAACAAAATGGAGGATATCTGGAAAACGAAGCGCTTTTGGGAAAAAATTTATTCTTGATTCTCTCTTTATTTTGAGGCATAGAACCATTTCCTGGAGTTCATCAGGGTTCCCGTGAAACACCCTACACATAAAATGTTCAATGACACCCCAAAACGTGTTCTGGGGATTATGATCGGTGCACAATAACCACTCCCGACCTTAGGTCTCACCATAAGAGTTACTGCAATATCTCATTTTTCCTATGGAAATTCGCTAATAATAAAGAAAACATTAATCACAAAAGAAACACTTTTCTCCCTAAATGACTACATTAAAATTTTAAATATAGGCCAGGACACAATTCACCCCAAGTTTGACACACAAATATTGTGTGTATACCCTGGCAACAACATTGTTTGGTAAAAACCTCCTTCAGTCTGTTTTAAGAACTGAGTAAATATTTGTTGACAAGACTTTCACTGGAGCTACAAGACTTGGCCATATAAGGGATGGACAACTACTTTCAATACTCTCATACATGTTTTAACAGCCTTGTTTAGTTGCCTTAATGGCATCACATTATGTCACCGGGTCCTGCGGAGCAAATGTCCACGTCCACACTTCAAATATAATTAAACCAGGCGTTGAATTAAATCAAATACCTTTCCAATTCATTAAAGTATCGTTCGGCTACCGAGAGGGTGGGGCAAAGGGGACAAATGCATAGGGGTCCGGGACGGGCAATAAAATACAGTAATAATAAAATGAAAGAAAAAAAGGAAATTGACGAATATGTTAAATCAGTATAGTTAGATAATGTAAGTAGACAGCAATAGGTTTTAGGAATGTCAAACAATTACAAAATCGCTAAAATTGTGATTCATGAAAACGCTTAGGGGTCCAGCTGCCGACAAACGCTTGGTTAAGAAAGATACCTTCGGGAAAACTCGACATTTTTCAAAGTACCCTAATAATTAAAAGTGATTTTATTATTTGGTAGGTAAACAGTTTTCTTGTATAACCAGGCAAATCTACACAAGTTTTCAGATTGTTATTGCGTTTTTCTGTATACTTTTTTTTATGAAATAGTTGTGTTTTCAAATTGACAACACGATGAAAAGATGGAATACTTTTTCGAGACTTCGGCTAGTGCTTTTTTTTAATACTCAAAAGTATGACGTTTTTGACACGCACTTCAAGTTGCTGTTACGCTAGAAAACTCGAAAGCTTTTCAACTCTCCGCAATAAAATTACGAAGATTTTGGCACCACCGTTTTCTACGACGTCTGTGAGTGCACATATCGTGTCCATAGACAGACACACGGACACAAAAGTTTTTATTGGTTTATCGTGTTCAGAGACCTCGAAAACGTCGATGACGTTTATGACGAAAAAGTCATAAAAAGTCGGGGTAAAATTTCAATACTTTGGCATTTTAACGCGAGCCAAAGTAATAGTTATTATAATAAAGAGTTTTTTCAAATAATAAATGGCGGATATCTCGAAAACGAAGTGTTTTCGGGCCTATGTTTATATGAACTTTTTTCTTCCTTTTTGTATTGAGGAATCATATCCCAAAGACCTGAAAGGTTTTTTTTACACCATGTATAATAAAAGGGTATCCAAAATTTGCGTGCAATCTATTTCCTACATCCATATATATTAGGTACTAGCTGACCCGTACGGCGTTGCCCGTGGTTGTTGGTATTTTCAGTCTTTTTCACGTAATTGTAATTCTATTTAAGTGTTCGTTGAATACCTGTGCGTATCCTACTGCGGCCATGAAAAAAGTCTACGCTATTTACTAAAGCACTGAAAGTTGTATTCCTGTAAACTACTATCTAACATGAAAAAGCTTTAAATATATCGTTTTAATTTATAGTTTTTACTAAGTTTGACTTTCACTTAATTTCATTGACAATGTTGCGAGCACCTACGGCCTTAGAGGAAGCTACGTATCAAATTTCATTCCAATTCGTTCTTATAGGGATTTTTAGTAACTTTGGTCCCCCTCCCCAAACCACCCTAAAATTTCGAATTTCTTTTAACCCTTTCTTAGCGAGGGTTTAAATTACCTGGGGGTCGAAGAAAAGATATTTGAATCACTTTGTAACATCCGCGTTAATTTAGGATGTAACAAACTGGTTCAAACAGAGTTTGTAATTTAAAATGTATAAGGCCTAATTAGTATAAGATATATATTGTTTAGTATTTAAATATACAATATACAGTATATATAAAAATAAAGCTACGAATGTGATATTTTAATGGCATTTAGTTTAATTCAGATGGTTTGTTTAGTTTTCAATAAAATATGTTTAAACTCGTGTATGTTTATGGTTATGCATGGTGTCAAATAATTTGTTTGTTATTATTATTATTGATAGCGAAAATATGTTTTGAAAAGTATTAAAAACTTCATAGTTATGATATATTTTATATAAACAATATTTTAAGCAGCATATCTCTAAGTAGGCCTATATAGATATTTAATAACACATGTTTGAGTTGATTTATAATTCTGTAAGCATTTTTATTTGTGTTTGTTTATAGTTTCTCAATCTAACCTTAAAAAGCTGTTGGTTTTGAAGAGTATTAAAGTGATTATAAATTTGCTAAGTAATGTTGCTATGGTAATACATGTAAACAAACATAAGCTTTTTATACGAACAGCTGTTTTTGTGAGCTATGGTTATGAGTTCATACAATAAATGCTGTTTAGTTTCTTCCAAATTTGAAACTTTTTCGGGAAACTTTTCAAACCTTTCTTTACGTATAAACCTTCTATGAACTACTACAAACATTTTAAGACCAAAAATAGCCAAATCGGTCCAGCCGTTCTCGAGTTTTAGCGAGACTAACGAACAGCAATTCATTTTTATATATATTAGGTATTTTGTAAAAAAAGGGTGGATAACTGGAAAACTAAGCATTTCTGAAACTATGTTTATATCAACATTTTTCTTTATTTTCAATAGTAGAACACGTCCTGGAAGTTTCACCGTTACTTTCATAGAGAGAACACAATCTTCCACTGATCTTATAACACATTTCTTGTAAATATCCACACATTGAACACAAAAGTCTTGGTAAAAAAGCTGAAAGGTTTTGAAGTATCTTTCAAACGATGCGTCACTTCATTAGGTAAGATATTTTCGACCTGTTGGCCTCTTGATAAGAATGTACCCCAAATATTTGTTTACTTTTGTGTTGTTTACTAGATGCGGGTCAACTAGTTCTATGGCTGCTATCATAATAGTCACACTACATATCGGTACTTTAAAAAATGGTCCAAATAATCGAGGATGATCTATATATATAAAATTCAATGTATGTCCGTCTGTTTGTACGTTTGTCTGTTTATCTATATATTTAATTCCGTAAGCCCAAATTTTAAAATGAAATTCAGAGCGAACGGTAGATCGTAGGAAGCTGGGAGAGGTCTCATTTGAGAGGTCTGGGCATGAAGTTTTGGGGAAAAATATTAATTTTTCTTAATTGTGTCCCAAAAGTTTGTTACGGAATAAAATAAGTCCCATTTAAATAGCATGGGCATATACAGGTGTAAATCAGGTGTAACATTTAAAGAAGAAATAAATATTCGTTTAACTTAATAATATAATATAACAGCTGATTTCACCCATCATCTGTAATACGCAAACAAAACCTAGCGCAGATTATACTTTGGGGTTATGTTTACAACTTCAATCAATATAAGTATTGCGAAGATAATTTTTTTCTAAATATGAGTTAAAGAACTAATGTAGCCTATAATACGTTATAAGATTTGTATTGAGGTTATAAACTGTTATATAAATACTTTATATTTATCTAATTCCGTAAGCCCAAATTTGCAAATTAAATTGTAAGCGAACGGTAGGTTGTAGAAAGCTGGGAGAGGTCTCATTTTAGAGATCTGGGCATGAAGTTTTGGGGGAAAATATTAATTTTTGTTAATTGTGTCACGAAAATTTGTTACGGAATAAAATAATTACCATTTAAATAGCATGGGAATAAAAATGTAGGTGTCAATCAGGTGATTTTATATAATAATTCCCATTTAAATAACATGGGAATATATAGGTGTAAATCAAGTGATTTTAGTGTTAAAAACAGGTGATTGTACGTATATAAATTAGAAAATTCAGCTATCATAACAACACATGAATGTGCAGTTTTGTGATGTGTTTTGTTATTGTAGCTGTTTTTTTTTGTTTCAAAGTGAGAATTAAAATCAAATCTTAGGCTATATGATTAAACACATTATAAAATTATTTCAACTCTACTTTTTTACTGTAATGAACAACGCTGGAAGACCACCTCGCAAAGGTAGGTCATCACGAAGAGGTATTGCTCCTAGAAATATAGTCTTTATATAGGGGCTATTGCCCCTACAAGCCACTAGTATACATAAAATTCAATGTATGTCCGTCTGTTTGTACGTTTGTCTGTTTGTATGTTTGTCCTTTATGCGTTACCAAACCGTCCATCCGATTGCTTTGAAATTTTGCATAGTAACACAGGTTAACCCTGGGAAGGTTTTAGGCCATTTACCGAAGTCCTAGGACATTAGGGCTACGCCCCAGTGGCCCTCAAAGTTTCAATGTTAATCTTATTTAAGGTCAATCTTAAGGAAGAAGAAGAAAGATTTCTTTTGATTTTATCAGGGGCATAAAAAACAGCTGTTCGTATGAAAAGCTTAAAACAGCTGATTTTGAGCAACAACTGATTTGGATCAAAAACTGAATATAATTTTAGGTTAGGCCTACAATGAACTAAAACACCAATTATTGGGCTAATTATTTAAGATATATAAAAAACAAATACCACTCACTGACTGAACACTTAAAAAGAATACAATTACGTTAAAAAGACTGAAAATACCAACCACCACGGGCAACGCCGTACGGGTCAGCTAGTTTAAAATAAAAGTACATCTGACTCCTCAGAAACTATGCTAGTTACAGATTTCGTCTTATATTTTCCTGTTGTCTTTACCCAATAGAGCTTAAAAACCATTATGAAAATATTAGAGCATACAATAATCTGCATGGTTCGCTGCGAGTTGCCTCAAGAAAATATCAGCATTTTTAAGTACACCCATATAGTTGTATTTCGTGTAAAAACGCAATTTTTTGAGAAAATCTAATTAAAAAGTTTAAACGTTTTAACATAGGGTCTTATGGGTTGCCATGTTGGTTACAAGATAACAATGAAATAGTAAATAAAGCGATCAAAACAGCTGTTTATAAACAAGCCAATTTATACTATTTTAGCACGTTGGAAATAGAGTGGAATAGAACTGAGATTGAGTATTATCCAAAATCAGCTGATCATTGGATAGTTTTTAATTACTGTTAAAAAACAAGCTAACTTATACTGTTTTAACAATTTATTTCGTAAAAAAAGGTAAACTTGGCAAAGATGGATAAATTCTAATAGTCAATTTTGTAATAAATGCCTGGCTCATTTCTGAAACATAGTATTGAGGTTATGTTAATCCTGCAATAATTTGTACTATATTTAGGTCTGGTTTCAAAACTTTAGTTGACAGAAGATAGTATAACTAGGACTGAAATCGTAATGAAAGCCTCTCAACGTTTCTAAAGCATGAATTTGAGGTTATAATTAATCTTGTAATTACTGTTAATATATTTAAGCCTGGTTTCATAATTTTACAAACCTATGTACAAACGAGCCAAAGATTAACGAGATTCTTTAGCGAATTTTCCAACTGCGAGCGAAGCGAAGCAGCCATTTGAGGGCTAAAGCCGAGGCGGGTTTGGGGGGCAAAACCCCTAGTGTTAATTAATAAAATACTGAACCCTTCCGAGCGAGATTAACTCTCAATTTACCCTTGTTTAGGATCAAACTACCACAATTTCAAATGTTTACTACAAATGATAGTAGCTTAACTCACTAACACCGGCGGCGACCCATGGCGAAGCAAATGCAAACAGACTATTGTATATTCTGATATTTTCATGGAAATGACGATTGTGCGTTGACCTATATATACGTGGCTAATACAAGACAGAGATCGAAATAGACACGACCAACCCAGGGCTCTATTTCATACCGTTTCTTTGATCTCGGCACTGTGCGGCCAGTCCCACTCTGACGTCACTGCGATGTCAACTGCGAAGACTACAGCGGACACCCTGTGCGAAACTGTCGTTTACTCGCTGTTGTAACTAGACGGAAAATCTTCAGTAAAATAAAACTTAGATATTCTTAATCTACATAAAGTACGGATTCTAACAGCAAAAAATAACTTTCATTTTAACAGGTATTTTGAATTTTAATAATTGAAAATATTTTAGAATTATCACTGACTGACATGGAAAAGTTATTAAGCGAGGAAATTTTTTATTATCGGGTGACAAACAAACTTCCAGCGGGAAAGTTGTAGCCAATGAATTGATCTGAACTTTTCAACTCGCCGATTTGTGATAAAATGATTGACATCATTATGAAATCGTTTTTAAATGAGCGCGAGGCGGTGACGCGTCGCCACTCCCGGTGTACTGTTGTTTGATACTGGAATATTTACATCCTTATCCATTACGTTTATGTACATATTGTTATTTTAAAGTAATATAGTAAATCACTTGTCCCCAGGTAATTATGCCAGCTAGAAAAAAAGCAAGCATTTTATTTCAACATAAACGAATTATAATTTATAATTAAAATTTGATATTATTGAAGTGGACACAAAAAGTTAAGTTGGAGGTTAACGTTTAAAAAATAATATCATTATTACGTAAATTCAAGGAAATAAAATTAGAGATCAATGTTGAAAAAAGAAAATTGTATTAAGTAAAAAAATGAGTTTAATATTTAATTAAGAGAATTACTTTATCTATATATATAAAATTCAATGTATGTACGTTTGTCTGTATGTTTGTCCTTTATGCGTTACCAAACCGTCCATCCGATTGCTTTGAAATTTTGCATAGTAACACAGGTTAACCCTTGGAAGGTTTTAGGCCATTTACCGAAGTCCTAGGATATTAGGGCTACGCCCCAGTGGCCCTCAAAGTTTCAATGTTAATCTTATGGAAGGTCAATCTTAACGAAGAAGAAGAAATATTTCTTTTGATTTTATCAGGGGCACAAAAAACAGCTGTTCGTATGAAAAACTTAAAACAGCTGATTTTGATCAACAGCTGATTTTGATCAACAACTGATTTGGATCAAAAAATGAATATAATTTTAGGTTAGGTAAATCAAGCAATGAGCAAAATCCCATTATACAGTAATTTACATTGGCTCTCAGGGATACGAATTACAGGCTTTCAAAGTTTCAAATTAAGCAATAGCAAAGCAATAGGGTCAGCTAGTAATTTATAAAAGGCTATTTTTAACTTTTAAGAAATATGCAGTCTTTTATTTAATTTGTTCATTAATCGGAAATCGCAAGTTAAATAACATAACATTCATTTTGATAAAAACATTTTTTATTTCAATATTTGTAAATTTAGTCGGACAAAAATTCTTAGGTTAAGCCTAGACTGATGAACCAACCCATGTAACCAACATTCATCACCATAGCAACGAATTGATTAAAATAACAGTTAAAACGGCTGTTTGCTCTAATATTTCCATTAACATCTCGTTTCAAACTTTGAAGCAATTGTTTGTATTTCCAACTTTTAGGTTAGGTTTTTATTAAAGCGTAGACCTGAACCTTGCTGGTTCTTTTAACCTTTATTATAACTGCTGTTATAAAATATCCGAAATAAATTGATTTGGACATTTAATATTCTTTACCATCTTAGCTTTGGGGTTATTATTAATCCTACACCTTTATTATTAAGAAAACATGACATGATTATGTGTAAACGTCGTGCGGAGCACGCAGGGGTTTCCTCTACTAGTATAAATATATTTTTATCTAAGGAAACCAAATTTGAAGCCGACAATACTATTATCCACGACAAAATATAAACCATAAACTTTACACTCGAAATGACGTCGTGAGAAAAATCCATTAAAGTATTGTCAGAATTTAGAACATTTGATTATTTTGTATAGCTCATCGAATAACTGAAATAGCAAACTCTTTACTTCGATTACAGATAGTATCGTTGCGACTTTGGTTTCTTTCCGAGTGAATCATATTTCCGAAGATGCTGATGTTTGTAAATATATTTTGCTGATACGTTACGATTTCTCACTTTCACTGCGTGCGTCATTGGTGACATAACGACGGAATACTGATGAACGATGAGAATCCAATGATTTTCAGCTAACTGATAATAAATATTTGCATGGGCGCCCATATGATATTTTCTGGGGGGGGGGGGGCTAGACCGGGGTATGGGGCTAAACACGTTCACTGCTAAGGACGCACATGTGAGCTTCCCCATTGAATATATAACCTATAGGTTATATATTCAAAGGCTTGACACTGAACACTACGAGAAGCGGCCGACGCACATTGCATTGCACGCCAACCCCCGTATTGGGATTATTTTCAATACTACACAATGCATTGCATGCTTCGCACGCCAACATTCGTATTGGGAGTATTTTCAATACACAGAGCATTGCGTGCTTCGCACGCCAACCCCAATTTTCAGGGTATTTTCAATATACAGAGCATTGCATCCTTCGCACGCCAACCCCCGTATTGGTAGTATTTTCAATGCACAATGCATTGCGTGCTTCGCAAGCCAACCCTCTTATTGGGAGTATTTTCAATGCACAATGCATTGCGTGCTTCGCATGCCATCCTCCGTATTCGGAGTATTTTCAATATACAATGCATTGCGTGCTTCGCACGCCAACTCCCATATTGGAAGTATTTTCAATACACAGAGCATTGCGTGCTTTGCACCCATCAAACAAGAATGAAGAAATGCGACGACCTTACAAAAATAGGAATTCGCCGGATTGTCCATATCATGAATAAATAAACGGTACCAGGAACTGGCACATACTTTCTCACAAATACATTTAAATTACTAAACCGATTCACTGTGACTTGTAGGGTGGGGTCGGAGAGTTTTTTTATTAAAGTTGGAGATTAACTAATAAATATTATTATTATTTAGAGAGAAAACTATTCGGTCGATTTCGAACAAATTTGCACCAAACACGTCAATTAGGTCTTCATAGATGCACGTAAAATGGCTTTGAATTTTTTTTTAAAACAACCCGCTTTATGGCCAAAAAACCCCCAAAAACAGTTATTATTATTATTATTAGCTAAACGAGAATTTTTAGAAAGATGCGGGTTTCTGTATATGGTAGGGCACATTAAAGGCTACAAATAAGCCAAATTTTATCAAAATCGTTAGAGCCGTTTTTTAATAAAAAAATAATAACTGATTTTTTGGGGGTTTTTTGGCCAAAAAGGGGGTTGTTTTTCAAAATTGTTCAAAACCCTTTTTCGTGTATCTATACAGGCGTACTGGACATGTCTGGTGCAAATTTGGTTGAAATCGATCGAATAGTTTTCTCTCTAGCTTTGTATACATACAGACATACAGACATACATACAGACAGACATTTTGTAAAAACCACTTTTTTGGACTCAGGGGGTCCCAAAACGGATATTTCCAGAAAAATCTCAACATCGATTTTTTTTGCGATCACTATACTTTCTCTATACTATAGTATAGTGAGAAAGTAAAACAAAAAGAACTTTTAGTGCGTCCTTTGGCAGTCTCAAGCCTGCAAAACGAACTTTGATCCGAAACTTTTGAAAAAACGTGAGAAGTTTTTAATTTTAGGTTTATTTTGTTTATAGTTTATAATTGTATTTAAACCGTAAAAGATGACCGATTGAAATGGGACAAAACCAGAAGAAATGTTTTTTACATCGTTGTTCTTATATGAACCCGTGAATCAGTATATCACACTATAATTAGTTTTATTTTAATATGGAACTATAGTTTGTCCAAACAGCCGTGCGCTCTGAACCATAAAATCGACC
>JAGFPH010003102.1:15460-28181 GCA_018207615.1 Philaenus spumarius | reverse complement strand
AAAATTGCTTCCAAATCGATTTCGTAAATTTTATTTTTTACAACATTTTCTAAGATGTAGGAGTCGACTTAAAATTTACAAAATCGATCTGGAAGCAATTTTTTTAGGTCAAGCAATTTGAAATAAACATCTTTTATGTCTTGAATTTTTTTCTAAAAACTCTTCCTTTTCGAGATATTAGCAACTTTATGTCGATTTATTTCAACACGTTTACGGCTATTTTGTATTTGGTGGTCCGATTTTTTATTTTCTTTGTCATTTTCCTAGTCTTAAATAGACCTTTAAAATGAGATATCACATGACAATACTTCCCATTTAAAAATTTTGAGTTGCCCCCAAAATCCCCTATTTTTAGGGGACCCGATTGCTTCAAAAGACTTTGGGCTAAGTTAGTATCGTTCCCCAAAGGATATTTGTTTGTTTTAACAAACACAAAAGTTAAAGGGGGGGGGGGACTTTTAAGACACCTGGTATATGATTTTTAATGACACCCCAAAACGTGTTCCGGGGACCATGATCGATGCTCATTTGCTACCCCCGACCTTGGGTCTTACCACAAGGGCCACTGCAATAGCTCATTTTTCCTACGGAAATTCGCTAATAAATCCGGGCAACATGCATGCATACATTTTCGACGTAATTTCAATACGCTATTAATTATCCTAAAGGTGCACATAATCTGCTATGATTGATATGCTAATTGGTTACCATTCTGTGTTAGACGGATAGCGTAATCTAAGCATATAATTACAGTTGAAGTTACGTCATGCATTATAATTGTTAAACAGTGTATATATAGCGCACAATGCTAATGACATCCCATAGGATGGTAATGGACATAGTGACAAGACAAAACTAGGCTAATAAACGCCATTGTGGGCGTGGCAGACTGGCGTGAGGTCATACTTGTTCTTAAGTGATTAAGTAGAATATTTGTGCGTCTGCGCCGGATAACAGCGTTTTTGGAAAACGTGAAAATCGTATTTTTTTAAATGACACTGTTGTTGTTAAAAAAAAGGTAATGTGGAGCAATATCTATATAAATAAAAATGGAAATGTTATTACGTATGTTCAAAATGTTAAATCTCAGAAATTTCTTCACAAATTGCTATGAAATTTTTACACAAATTTTCATTTAAAAACAAGCATGTTTTTATATACTTTGTTTTTAAAAACAACGTCATGTTAGACGTAAAAACAACACAAACTATACTAAATATGCAAGGCAATGGCCTTACTAAATAAAAAATAAATATGTTTATTGTAGTTACAGTAATCAGCTGTTTGCTCTATATTTCCATTGCCAGCTAATTTTTAACTTTGAAGCAATTATTTGTATTTCTAACTTTTAGGTTAGCTTTTATTTTTTAAGAGTAAACCTGAGCCTTTCTGGTTCTTTTGACCTGTAGTATAACTCCTGTTATAAAATACACAAAACAATTTGATTTGGACAGCTTTGAGGTTACTATTAAACCTTCACCTTAATTATAAAGATAACACAACATAATTATGCGTACAGAAGAGTCCAACGGAGTAGGCGTGCGAAGCACGCAGGGGTCTCCCCTAGTTAATAATAATAATTATATGTGTCATTGTTGTTACATTAATCAGCCGTTTGCTCCAATATTTCCATTAACAGCTGATTTCAAAGTTTGAAACAATTATTTGTATCTCTAACTTTCAGGTTAGGTTAGGTAAGTGTAGACCTGAGCCTTACTGGTTCTTTAAACCTTTCTTATAACTGCTGCTATGAAATATACGAAATAATTTGATTTGGACATTTTACATTATTCACCATCTCAGCTTCGAGGTTATTTATTAATCCTACATCTTTATTACAAAGAAAATATAACAAAGGTTCTAACGGGATTGGCGTGCGGAGCACGCAGGGGTCTCCCCTAGTTTTGAATAAAGATAAAATACATAAATGGTTACATCATCCTTATTAAAAAAAAAAAAAACATGTACTTATATTTTAAACATGTTTTTATCTGACCAAATTACACAAAACAATTAACATATTTTATATCATTTGAAAGCTTATTGTTGTCGCAATTCCACAATCACTTTATTTAACGTCGAGAAATTGAGTTGTTACGAACAAAATTGTATAATCTTCCCGAAAATATAATCCAAAATAACGTAACAGTTAAAAGAATTTTGATTGCCCATTACATTGAAACGGATATACTAAGCCTTAGTTTGTGCCATTTAGTTTGGCTTTTGTAATGAACTGTACAATATGCTACCTTCACAAACACGACTCCCCCCCCCCCCCCCCCATCATAAAAAACATCGCACAAGCTCAGATATGTTTAAAACGTTGTCCTGTTGCACCACAAAATTTATAAATTTCTGTTAATTTATTTTAAGCAACAAAACAAATTAAGCAGGTTACAGGGACTTTTTAACACTCTGTATTATATTAATACTAGGTTACATGCCCCAGCTCGCTTCGCTCACCAACCCCGGCGACGATCCATGGCGAAGCCAATGAAAACAGATGATTGTATACTCTGATATATTCACGGAAATGTCGATTGAGCGGTGACCGTTCGAATTGCGGCCTGAGTTGTAATTGCACCATTACAATTTAAATAATTAATAATCAACATTTCAAATATTATTAAAACAATCATTCCAAGTTTTTTTTTTTTTTTTTTTTTTTGCTTTTAAGTAATCTGAAAAACTGTTATTTCTGAAGAATAATTACATGATTCTAAATTTTCCAAATTGGTTGCAAATAAACGTTTTTTTTATACGTTGTAGGCCTAATATAAAATTCGTTTTTGATCCAAATAAGCTGTTTTATTTATAACTAGGTTAAACATCTGCGTGCTCCGCATGCCAACCCCGTTGGAAACTTCTATACACACAATCATTTTATGGAATCTTTATAATAAAGGTGTAGGATTAATAATAACCCCAAAGCTAAGATGGTAAATAATGTTAAATGTTCAAATAGAATTGTTTCGTATCCTATACTACTATTATAAAGAGGTAAAGTTAGTTTTTTTGTTTGTTTGTATGTAAGAGGGTAATCTGTGGAACTACTGAACCCATTGAAAAAATAGTTTTACTAATAAAAAGCATATCCCTGAGCAACATAGGCTATAATTTATTTCGATAAAAACAATCGGAAAAAAATTGTTAGGTTAAGCATTTATATTTTATTACCATAGCTAACAATAATTGAATAAAATAGCTATCAATTTGCTCCAATATTCCCATTAACAGCTGATTTCAAACTTTGAAACAATAATTTTTGTATTTCTAGCTTTTAGGTTAGGGTTTTAAAGTGTAGACCTGAGCCTTACTGGTTCTTTTAACCATTATTATAACTGCTGTTATAAAATATACGAAATAATTTGATTTCGACATTTACCATTATTTACCATCTTAGCTTATTAATCCTACACCTCTATTATGAAGAGAACATAACATGATTATGTGCACAGAATGTCCCAACGGGGTTGGGTGCGAAGCACGCAGGGGTTTCCCCTAGTATTTTATAACAGCAGTTATAATAAAGGTTAAAAGAACCACGAAGGCTCAGGTCTACACTTTAATAAAAGCCTAACCTACAAGTTAGAAATACAAATAATTGATTCAAAATTTGAAATCAGGTGTTGATGGAAATATTGGAGCAAACAGCTGTTGTATCTGTTATTTTATTCAATTGGTTGCTATGTTAATTCATCAACCTAAGCTAAGAATTTTTTCCGACCAAATTTGTCAAATATTGAAACAAAAAATGTTTTTATCAAAATGAATTATAGCCTATGTTACTCAGGGATAGTGAAGCTTTCTATTAGTAAAACATTTTTTTTCAATCGGTTCAGTAGTTCCAGAGATTAACCCCTACATACAAACAAACAAATTTTACCTCTTTATAATATTAGTATAGATATGATACAGATGTTTCAATTGAATTATAATACAGTAAGCGTTTTTCGTTGATTGTATTTCTGTTTAGTTTTAATTTGTTAATCTTACCCAAAAATCTGTTGGTTGTGAAGAATAATAAACTAATTTTTAAGTTGGTTGCTATGGTAATGAATGTAAACAAACATGTGTTGCTAAGTTTTCGATCCGAACAGCTGTTTTATCAGAATGTTCACTATTTTTACACTTCAAGTAAACATTTTACAAAATCCTTTCTTAGTGTGCGTCTGTGGCCTTATAAGAATGTACATTTAAATTTCGTAGTTGTATTTTAAGTAATTTTTGTTCCACGTTAATTCTATGTCAGTCAGTAAAGACAAAGCCTCTTATATCTATATATACTGTATATATAAAAGCCAAAACCCACTGACTCACTCATCACGATTTCTCAAAAACTACCGAACGGATCGGAATGAAATTTGGTATGTAGCTTCCTCTAGGGCCATAGGTGCTCACTAAGAAAGGGTTTGAAAAAATTCGAAATTTTAGGGGGGGATTGGGGGGGATCAAAGTTATTAAAAAATGACCTCTTCAAAACTACCGAACGGATTGGAATGAAATTTGGTATGTAGCTTCCTCTAGGGCCATAGATGCTCACTAAGAAAGGGTTTGAAAAAATTCGAAATTTTAGGGGGGTTTGGGGATCAAAGTTATTAAATCACGATTTCTTCAAAACTACCGAACGGATTGGAATGAAATTTGGTATGCAGCTTCATCTAGGGCCACAGGTGCTTACTAAGAAAGGGTTTGAAAAATTGGAAATTTTAGGGGGGTTTGGGGGGTAAAAATTACTAAATCACGATTTCTCCAAAATTACCGAACAGATTGGAATGAAATTTGGTATGTAGCTTCCTCTAGGACCATAACTGCTCACTAAGAGAGGGTATGAAAAATTTCGAAATTTTAGGAGGGGTTTGGGGGGATCAAAGTTACTAAAATCATAATTTCAGATCTTTTGTTATTATGACAATAGTGCTTTTATTATTTAAGATCTATATATACAAAAGCCAAATACCAATCACTGACTGAACACTTAAAAAGAATTCAATTACGTTAAAAAGACTGGAAATACCAAAAACCAAGGGCAACGCCGTACGGGTCAGCTAGTATATATACGGTGTGATTGAAAAGTCCCGGAACGGTGTAATATATTTTTTACCATTATAGATAAAGTAATGAGACTTGGTATATCAATAATAGCCATAAATGTCTACTCTTTTAATGTATTATCACTTTTTTATCCCTTAAGGGGGGGACGGCCCACGAGGAGTCAGACAAAATTCTTAAATAGCAGCATAGGTCGAGTTTGGTATCAAATTAAAGGTCTTAGTTAGTAGAACACATTGCCGCAAACCGGACTTCGAAAGGTCCACTCTAACCAAAATGGCGGCCCTAAACGTGTTGAAATAAATTGACATAAAGTTGCTAATATCTCGAAAAGGAAGAATTTTTAGAAAAAATGTCGAGAGACAAAAAATGTTTATTTCAAAGTGCTTGACCTAAAGAAAGTGCTCCCAAATCAATTTCGTAAATTTTATTTTTTTTTTATTTTCTAAGATGAAGGAGTAAAAATAAAATTTACGAAATCGATTTGGAAGTAATTTTTTAGGTCAAACACTTTAAAATAAACATTTTTCTCTCTTGAAATTTGTTCTAAAAATTCTTCCTTTTCGAGATATTAGCAACTTTATGTCAATTTATTTCAACACGATTAGGGCCGCCATTTTGGTTAGAGTGGACCTTTCGAAGTCCGGTTTGCGGCAATGTGTTCTACTAACTAAGACCTTTAATTTGATACCAAACTCGACCTATGCTGCTATTTAAGAATTTTGTCTGACTCCTCGTGGGCCGTCCCCCTTAAGGGATAAAAAAAGTGATAATACCTTAAAAGAGTAGACATTTATGGCTATTATTGATATACCAAGTCTCATTACTTTATCTATAATGGTAAAAAAATATATTACACCGTTCCGGGACTTTTCAATCACACTGTATATAGAAAAGCCAAATACCACTCATTGACCCATCACGATTTCTCAAAAACTACTGAACGGATTGGAACGAAATTTGGTACGTAGCTTCCTCTAGGGCCATACATGCTCGCTAAGAAAGGTTTTCAAAAAAAATTGACATTTTAGAGGGGGTTTGGGGGGGTGAAAGTTACTAAAAATCCCCATAAGAAATACATAGTATAATATATTTATTGATATATATTTTTTGTTAATATACATTTAACTTTAATTTGTCTATCACTCACTAACTCATCACGATTTCTCAAAAACTGCTGAACGGATTGGAACGAAATTTGGTACGTAGCTTCCTCTAGGGCCATACATGCTCGCTAAGAAAGGATATTAAAAAATTCGAAATTTTAGGAGGGGTTTGGGGTGTCAAAGTTACTAAATCAAGATTTCTCCAAAACTACCAAACGGATTGGAACGAAATTTGGTATGAAGCTTCCTCTAGTGCCATACATGCTAGCTAAGAAAGGATTTCAAAAAAAATCTAAATTTTAGGTGGGATTTGGGGGGGTCAAAGTTACTAAATCACGATTTCTCCAAAACTACCGAACGGATTGGAATGCAATTTGGAATGTAGCTTTCTCTAGGGCCATAGGTGCTCGCTAAGAAAGGGTTTAAAAAAATTCGAAATTTTAGGAGGGGTTTGGGGGTGTCAAAGTTACTAAATCAAGGTTTCTCCAAAACTACCGAACGGATTGGAACGAAATTTGGTATGTAGCTTCCTCTAGGGCCATAGGGCTAAGAAAGGGTTTAAAAAAATTCGACATTTTAGGGGGGTTTGGGGGTCAAAGTTACTAAAAACCTTCATAAGAAATACATAGGCCTAGTATAATATATTTATTGATATATATTTTTTGTTAATATAAATTTAACTTTGATTTGTCTATCCGTGCAAAGCCGGTTCGGGGAAGCTAGTAATAATATAGATTTGAAAAAGTACTCAATCTTGACATAAAGTGTCGCCATGACAATATATTAATATTATATTTAGAGATTTACAACCATCTACTTAATCAAAAGCTCGATTACTTAGAACAGAAAATGACCTCACTCAAATATGCCCCACCCTAGCTTAAAGGCTTTTAACAGCCTGTTATGCCTCGTGATTTTGTCCATTATCATCATTGAAATCCATACGACTACAGAATTAAATGACTAAGCATCACACTACGAATACAATGTTTGACAATTACAATACCAGACGTAGCTAGATTGTGAATGGCAAACAGAGTAGTAAGAGTAGTACCGAGTACAACAGCACGTGTGAACAACAATATTTGAACAGCTGATTCATGCTCAGCTGATTAATTCATAACTGGGGTCACATTATTAGTCGCACAAAGGAAGATAACGTGGCAAAGTTATCGCACAAGGTTAGAGAGTTTGGAGTTCTGCAACGTTGCCTACTGCATACTTAATTGGAACAGAAAGATAATCACGCGAATAATAAAAATACAGGGCGTTACAAAAAGGTTGGGCTGGCTATGCAGATTCAGATTCTACATGCAAAAATAAGTCGAAAATGTAGTATAACATTTTTTCGATTTCGGCTTGGTTTAGCCGTATTCCGCCATTTTGTTTTTGTACAAAAACTCACTGTGACTCTGGAAATAGACAAGATATCGATTTCAAATTTGGAATAAGCATTTTATATGTTACGATTAACAAGTGTACCAAGCGCAAAGAATTTATTTTTATAATTTTCAAAATGGGGGCCGTTACAAATTTTTAACGTGGAATAACTTGAAAACCGTTAACTTTACAAAAAACGTAAAAGAGACAAAATATTTTCCTTTTTTAACGAGAGACAAAATGCTTTTTTGTAGTTTCAGTAGGTCAAAGGATAAACGAGTTATCGACAAAAAAACTAAAACCATAATTTCTTGGTAATTGCCTACAACAAACCAAAATTAGCCTAAAATCATAATTTTGTTTAAATTTAACAATTGTTTAGTTATTTTTGTACAACAATAACTAAAAAAATTATGGTTTTAGGCTAATGTTGGTTGTTGTAGGCAATTGCCAAGAAATTATGTTTTTAGTTTTTTGTCGATAACTCGGTTACCCTTTGACCTACAGAAACTGCAAAAAAAAAGCATTTTGTCTGTCGTTACAAAAGGAAAATATTTTGTCTCTTGTACATTTTTCTTAAAGTTAACGGTTTTCAAGATATTCCACTTTAAAAATTTGTAACGGCCGCCATTTTGAAAATTATAAAAATAAATTCTTTGTGCTTGGTACACTTGTTAATCCTTAGATATAAAATGTTTATTCCAAATTTTAAATCGATATTTTATCTATTTCCAGAGTTACAGTGAGTTTTTGTACAAAAACAAAATGGCGGATTACTGCTAAACTAAGCCGAAACGGAAAAAATGTTATACGACATTTTCGACTTATTTTTGCATTTAGAATCTGAATCTGCATAGCCAGCCCAACCTTTTTGTAACACCCTGTATAATGAAAATCTAAAACACTATGTTGCTGAAACATTTCATTGTAAAGATAATATTAAATGTGCAACGAGAATAATGAATATAAGAAAGAACCATTGTTTGGCGCACTTCAATAGGACAGATGAGCAGTGGCCCTTATGGCGAGGCCTAAGGTCGGGAGTAGTAAATGAACACCGATCATGGTCCCCAGTACATGTTTTGGGGTGTCATTAAAAATTATCTGTACTCTTTACTAATATTATAAAGAGGTAAAGTTTGTTTGTTTGTTTGTACGTAGGGGGTAATCTCTGGAACTACTGAACCGATTGAAAATAAACGGTACCAGGAACTGGCACATACTTTCTCACAAACATATTTAAATTATTAAACAGATTAACTGTGACTTCATAATTGTATGTCCGGGGGTAAGAGAGGTGAATTTTTTAATAAAGTTTTAGATTACCTAATAAATATTATTATTATTATCTAGAGAGAAAACTATTCGATCGATTTCGAACAAATTTGCACCAAACACGTCAATTATGTCTTTATAGATGCACGAAAAAAGTTTTGAAAAATTTAAAAAAAACTTTATGGCCGAAAAACCCCCAAAAATCAGTTATTATTATTAGCTAAACGAGAAGTTTTAGAAAGATGCGGCTTCTTGCATATGGTAGGGCACATTAAAGGCTACAAATAAGCCAAATTTTATCAAAATCGTAAGAGCCGTTTTTTTATAAAAAAACAATAACTGATTTTTTTGGGGTTTTTTGGCCAAAAAGGGGGTTGTTTTTCAAAATGTTTCAAAACCCTTTTTCGTGCATCTATATAGGCCTACTTGACATGCCTGGTGCAAGTTTGGTTGAAATCGATCGAATAGTTTTCTCTCTAGCTTTGTATACATACAGACATACAGACAGACATGCATTATACAGACATACCGACATACAGACAGACATTTTGTAAAATCCACTTTTTTGGACTCAGGGGGTCCCAAAACGGATATTTCCACAAAAATCTCAACATCTATTTTTGTTGCGATCACTATACTTTCTCTATATTATAGTATAGCGAGAAAGTAAAATAGTTTTACTAATAAAACGCTTCACTATCTCTGAGTAACGTAGGCTATAATTCATTTTGATAAAAATATTTTTTGTTTCAATAATTAATTGTAAATTTAGAAAAAATTCTTATGTTAGGCCTGGACTGATGAATTACCGTAGCAACCAATTGAATAAAATAACAGATAAAACAACTGTTTAAAAAAACTGTGGCTGTAATATTTTCTCATAACACCTGATTGATTTCACACTTTGAAACAACTATTTGTACTTCTAACTTTTAGCTTATGTTTTTACTTTCTCCCCCCTATACGTACGACATGGACAAAGTATTGTTTTCGTTAAAATTTTCGAATTTGAATTTTTAGTGGAATTATCTGTTTTGGTGCTCCCTGAACCCCCAAAAATGTTTAGTGGAATTATCTGCGTTGGTGCTCCCTGAACCCAAAAATATTTTTAGAGGAATTATTTGTTTTTTTGCTCCCTGAACCCAAAAAAGTGTTTTTTTTTGTTATGTCTGTCCGTATGCATTAATTAGGATGTGTACAGAGCTGGAGACCATACCAACGGTCCTATTTTGATGACATTTGGTATGTAGGTGTAGTTCTGGAATATCTCCAAGCATTTTCTTCACTTTTTGGTTTTTAAGGGGTTTTACCCCAAAACAATTGCCAAAAAACGAGAAAAATTTAAATTTCTCAAAAACGGCTATAACGATTTCGATCAAATTTGGCTTATTTGTAGCCCTTAATGTACCCTACCATCTGTAAAAACAGCATATTTCCAATTATTCTCGTTTAGGTATTAATAATAATAATAACTGATTTTGGGCGGTTTTGGCCAAAAAAGGGGTTGTTTTTCAAAAATTTTCAAGTCCTTTTTTCGTGCATCTATACAGGCCTAATTGACATGTTTGATGCAAATTTGTTCGAAATCGATCGAATAGTTTTAATAATAATAATACGGTACAGTATAAAGTTTCAACTGGGAGAAAGTATGTGGCAGTTATCTGGTACCGTTTATTATTACAGTGTAGACCTGAGCCTTGCTGGTTCTTTGAATTTTTATTATAACTTCTGTTATAAAACATACGAAATAATTTGATTTGAACGTTTAACATTATTTACCATCTTAGCTTTGGGGTATTATTAACGCTACGACTTTATTATAAAGAAAACATAACTAGATTATGTGTATAGAATGTTAAAAAAAGGGTTGGCGTGCGTAGCACGCAAGGGGTTTCCCCTAGTAATTAATACAATTGTTATATTTTTGTTGTTACCCTACGCTGGTTACGTAATAATTATTTTAAATCCCTAAAATGTAAGTACTACAACTACTAATAGTAGGTCAATAATTTCAACACAAATTGCGAAAACAAAAACCACACCGACACTGTTATCAAACGGGTTTAACCGTCTTTAATTTCGATAAGGGCAAAGATAAGTTAACCGTTATGACATAATACAATTATTGTTAATTGTGTTACGTAAAACGACCCTGAAACGACAATTGTAGTGGAATACAAACACAAAAAACGAGATGAAAGTAAAATGTTAACGGATCAAACAATATGTGGTGTGCTCAGTCTACAAAACTATTTGTTTCGGAATAGCATTCGTTTTGTAATCAAATCTAATCTGATGTGATTAGCTTGATAAGACAATGCCATGATTTGTATGAACAATTAAACCTACCAAAATGTGGACGCCTAAAATATTACAATATATAAGAGATTTCAGGAACAGTTGAATTGTGTGAACAGGGTGTTCCGGAACTAGCTGGAACCGATTTGTATAATCGTTCTTTAGGTAAAAATAAGATAAAAAGTACCAACAAACAGAAGTCCGAAAACACTTCGTTTTTCAATTACCCGCTATTTTGTTTTTTTACAAAAAATCGTAATATCGTTTTAAGTAAATAAGATATTTAATTCAAATTTGGTACACATATTTGTTATGTAAACTTTCACCTGGTACAAAAATCAAAACACAGTGTCTTTTATATTTTCAAAATTGCGACCGTTAACAGTTTTAGAGATATTACAATTTTAACATTTATAAAACAGCCGCCATCTTAAAAATATACAAGACACTGTCAAGGTGTTTTGTCTATATCTATACTAATATTATAAAGAGGTAAAGTTTGTTTGTTTGTTTGTTTGTTTGTATGTAAGGGGTAATCTCTGGCGCTACTGAACCGATTGAAAAAATAGTATTACTAATAAAAAGCTACACTATCCCTGAGTAACATAGGCTATAATTCATTTCGGTAAAAAACCTTTTTTTATTTTAATATTTGTAAATTTAGTCGGAAAAAATCTTAGGTTAGGCCTGGAATGATAAACCAACACATGTATTTGCATTTGTTACCATAGCAACCAATTGAATAAAATAACAGATAATATAGATGATTGCTTCAATATTTCCATTAACAACTGATTTCAAAATTTGAAGCAATTATTTTTGTATTTCTAGCTTTTAGGTTAGGGTTTTAAAGTGTAGACCTGAGCTTTGCTGGTTCTTTTAACTATTATTAACTGCTGTTATAAAATATAAGAAATAATTTGGTTTGAACATTTAACATTATTTACCATCTTAGTTTTGAGGTTATTATTAATACTACAACTTTATTATAAATAAAACATAACGTATGTTTTTAGAAGGTTCCATTGGGGGTTGGCGTGCGAAGCACGCAGGGGTCTCCCCTAGTACTTTATAAAAGTTTACAAAATAAATATGTACACCAAATTTGAACTCAATATCTTATCTCCTTCCAAAGATACAGGATGATTCACGAGGATATGCAGACACTTCAGGAGCTACATGTAAAAATAAAGAAAAATTTATGTAAACATAGGTCCGGAGCAGGATCGTTTTCCAGATATCCGCCATTTGTTTACAAAATAATTCATATCTAGAGAAATGTTTGACTGATTGAGTTCAAATGTGGCCTAACCGGCTACGGCGATAGTCTATGGTGATTGAACTCTGCTGGTTCGAATCTCGGCAAGACCAAAACTTTTTTCAAACATTTAGAATAGAGCGTTTCGCATTAGGAGCGTTTCACAAATTGCATGGTGAAACGCGTGACGGTAAAATCCGATTCACCGCCAGGCACAAGAAAACTATATACTCTGCTATGCACACATGTATATAATTTTTTTGGACACGGTGTGTCCGTAGAAGTTTACGCTTCAAAAATAACTAAACAAACACGTTTTTTTACATATACAAATCACTGATAAAGTTGCTTA
>JAGFPH010003101.1:134049-160797 GCA_018207615.1 Philaenus spumarius | reverse complement strand
AATCTTTACATTTTTAGGAAAGTGATGCTAATTTGGAAATAGCTTCGCCTATTACAACTGACAAAATAAAACGAAGAAAGAAAAGAAAAGAAAATGCGAGAAAAGAATATAGGTAAGCAAACACTGTTCTGACAAACGTATTATTCTCCATTCTGTCAAGAGCTCTCTCTTATTCTTAATTTTATTCTAGTATAGTCCAGTCAGTGAATGCATTGTAGAGTGCATGGAATAAGCAATAATTTTTGACTTTAGAACTTAAAGTCCTATAATTAGGAGTAGTTAGGAGGTAAACATACTAAAAGTCCCCACCCCTGGAGGTGGGCATAAGGCGGGAGGTGGGGTGGAAAGGTCCCATTTTTGGATTTTTCACTTATATCTCAGAAACGGTGCACTGTAGAAAAAATGTTTCAAATAAAAATGAAAGTTAATTAAATTTCCTATAAAATAGTTTCTATACGTATTTATCGAATTCCGAACGGTTTGCGAGATATAAGTTATTGAAAATTGACAATATTCGAAAAATCGTGTTTACCTCACTCTTTTTGTTAAACATTTGCTTCTAATGCATCCCACGACCGTTTCTCAGAAAAACTGTCACCAAACGAAGTTCTAGAGCATTAAATATCCTTCAATTTGATATTCACTTTTGCCATTTTATCTTCAACCAATCAAAAGTTATAGAATTTCTAAGATGTACGCTTAATTTTTATGTTCCTCTAGAAATTAGTATGTTGAGAGCTTGTTGCGTTTTAACTGCTGTAACTTGCTATCATGATGAAGAACAATACTTTAACAATGGAAGTAAGGTAATTGCAATTGAAACACAACACTTTTTAAAATTGTAGCTTTTATTATATTATTACAAATCATACAATGAAAGTATTTACATGGAAATGAAATCAAGGTCGCCGGTATCTCACGCCAGGGAAAGAGTATAAAGGCCTACCTCCTGACTTCTTCCAAAAAAACTGGATTTCATTTGCTAATACCATTTTTGGGGTGTGTAGGGTACCTCATGATGGGAGCCGTTTGAAACACGTTTTATCCACTATTATTATATGCTCCATTATTAGTGGATGAAATGCTTAATGGGACATATTTGCCAGAGCAGTGAGGGGTCATTTTCTTGTTGAAAATACATTGTTAAAAAACATGATATTTGACGAAGTAGAATTCTTGGAGGACGAGCAGACATGCATCAGCACACTTACGGCAGATTTCCTCTCCGAGCCTCCCTCATTGGATTCTTTGAACCAAAACAAATTACTTGAATTTGGAGAAGCGATGGACAGGATCAGCAACAATGGGCCCACTGCAATGCTATGGATCCAATGCTTCAAAATGGTAAATTTGTTAAAAGACTACATCCCTGCAGAGAAGTCTGGCGATTTCCTTGCTCACCTTAACTGCTACAAGCGAATGATGCCATATTTTCATGCTGCTGGACAGTTTCCGTATGCCAAGTCTTGCAACTTATATGTACAGGATATGGAAAGCCTCTCTACTCTATTTACACCAGAGGAGTACGAGAAGTTTGTACACAAAGGATACTTCACTATGAGAAGGAATGACCGGTTCTGGTCCGGAAAGTGGTTAGACATGACCATCGAGACAACCTTGATGCGGTCATTCTCAAGCCGAGGTGGCATGACCCCGTGGTCGAGGTATGACAGACAGTGCTCTCAGTAAATGGGTAATTGGGATGACTGCAACGCAAGACATATGTGCTTCACTCGTACAATATTGTGGTGTTTTGTTTTCATCAAGTGAGCAGTACAAGGATTTTGGAGAAGCTCGCCAAAGTTGAGACGCAAGTGCCATTGGCAAGCTTACACAATGGTTTGATAAACACCCTCCTTTTTTGAGGACCGAGAAAATCATGTCAATGGCGACAGGAGTACACGAATGTGAATGGCGTTGGATATGATACGATGATGCAGTTGCAATTGGCAAATGAGCAATGGCAAAAATGGAAAACTTGCCATTCACAAATATCAAACTGTCATGGAAAGATCGCGCGCTTCCTCTTTCCTCAATGAATTCGAGAATAAATATTGACAATGAAAAAGTAGTTGTATTCTTGCTTGTTCAGAGAATCTCCATTTCCAAGAAATCGGATGAGTATTAGAAGAATTATATGAAATGGCTCCATACCCCTGTCATTCTTCAACGAAAGTGGAATGAGGAAGTGCAGAAAGTCAGCGCTATACACACTATTTAAGCAAATTAATAAGGACTTTGATTTAAGTAACTTTGAATTTGTTGTTGATGGGGGATTCCTAGTCCACAAAGTTGTTTGGCAAAAAGAGACAACTTTAGCAACCATTTGTGATAGTTACGTTAGATTTCTGAAGACCCATTATTATAATCAATGGGTCTATAGAAGAGGTTGTACAGTGGTTTTTGATGGGTACACTGACACATCAGAGAGCACAAGAGCAGTTGAACAGTGTCGACGATGTCGACTCAGGAGATGTGTGGACATCACTGTCAGTTTAGAAAGTGAAATTAAAGTCAAACAAGAGGATTTCCTTTCCAACTTTCATAATAAGAGTCAGCTGATAAACCTACTAATGATACAGCTGCAGAAAAATGGAATAAATACGCTCCAAGCTCCAGATGATGCTGACGTTGATATTGTGAAGACAGCTATCAGCAAATCGTAAAATTCTTCGGTTGCTGTTATTGGAGAGGACGTTGATTTGTCTGTTCTCTTGGTAGCCAAAACCCCAACTGATTGTGAAATTCTACTGGTAAATCCTGGAAGACGAAAGGTCAAGACGAGTGTATATTCCTCAAAACATCTGCAGCAGGTGTTGAAAATGAAGGACAATGTCCATTTGTTATTCTTACATGCATTCACAGGCTGTGACACAACATCCGCAGCATATCGCAGGAGTAAAGTAGGTTTTGTCAAAATGTACAAGAAGTCCAAAATCATACAACTTGCAGCTGAGGTATTTGCCAGCAGTTCTTTTTCCCCTGACTCCATTGAGACAGCTGGGATCATGAGTACTCTCTCATGGTATGGCGCTCCAGTCACAGAAAAATCTCTAAACGAGTTCTGCTACAAATAATTTATCTAAGCAGCTGCAAACTTGAAGCCTGATCTCTCAACTCTTCCTCCAACTGAAAAAGCTGTTAAGCAGCATGTGTTCTGTGGTTAGGGGAGGAGGAACCTAATGGGGAGGCACCAAATTGATGTTGGGAGAGGAGGAATAACCAACTAGTTCCGAAACTCTCAGAATTGGATGCTGCCCCTGACGAAATCTTGAAGATGATTTTTTGCCGATGCACGAAAGGATATGACAGTGGCAGGTGTAGTTGTAGAAAAGCATTGTTAAACCGCTCTATCACATGCCCAAATTGCAAGGGAAATTGCAACAACGGAGTCGCAATATTAATTCAGGAAGAAGGTGAAGACGACGACATCGATACTCTACCAATCTCTTTGGACGAAGTTCCCACTACTGACGAAGATGAATGAGCCTTGATCCGTCCGCATCAAAAAAATCAAAATGTTGCCAGAAATAACAATTTTTTCATTTTTTAAATTACCATCAGTCATTGTAAATACTTTAATTATATGATTCGTAATAATAAAACAAAAGCTATAATTATAAAAAAAGTTCTCAGGACTTACGGCAACTTAGGACGCGGAGTGTTATTTTTTCTTCGCGAAACGTCGTGATTGTTTATACATTAATTTGTTTACAGGATTTTGTATTGTGTTTTGTGTTTTTTAATTTGACGACACCACATCATGTCTAGCAACTGTAGTCCATTAAGAGTTAAGTCTATATATTATAATGAGGTAAAATTTGTTTGTTTGTTTTTCTGTTTAGTCTATATATTATAAAGAGGTAACATTTGTTTCTTTGTTTTCTGTTTCTTTGTAAGTATGGGGTGATCTCTGGAACTACTGAACCGATTGAAAAAATAGTTTTACCAATAAAAAGCTCTACTATCCCGGAGTAACATAGGCTATAATTCATTTTGATAAAATCATTATTTATTTCAATATTTGTAAATTTAGTCGGAAAAAATTTGTTTTGAATTCGATAAATATGTATAGAAACAATTTTATAGGAAATTTAATTAACTTTCATTTTTATTTGAAACATTTTTTTCTACAGTGCACTGTTTCCGAGATATAAGCGAAAAGCCCCAAAATGGGACCTTTCCTCCCCCCTCCCACCTTGTGCTCACCTCTCAGGGGTGGGGAATTTTAGTATGTTTACCTCCTAACTACTCCTAACAAAGTCCTAAAGTCAAAAATTATCCCATATTCCATGCACTCTACCACCCCTCTTTTGAGCACTCATTGACTGGACTAAGTACGAGTGGTGTCAAAAATGGTAACCGGATTTTTTGCTAAAAGGTGAATGTAATTTTTCATATGGCTTTAGGCTATTATTAAACTGAAATAAGAGGGAGAAATCTATTTTGGATGCACAATTTTTCGGATAATCTACCGACACTATTATCATAGGTTTAAAAAAAAAAATAGAAAGCAAAATATATGAATGAATGAATTTATTACCAAAAATTCCTTTACATATTAATACATAAGGACCCATAGGGGGCTAAAATTTGGTCCCTATATTTAAAGATAAAAAAAAAGAAATTAAATTGTTCTTGAAATACCTAGCCCAATTCTAATATAATAGTTTAATAATAGTATACAATAGTATAATAATAGTATATAATATAATATAACAATAATAATATATAATAGTTTTTATTTGAAATTGGTGTATATTGTTTTTATAAAATGTACCTAGATTTTCACTCTTGTCAATTAATTTAATTCATTAGAAGAAAAAAAAGGAAGGTTTCTTTCATATTCATTTTATTCATTTACTCTATACTAAATTCACTTATTTTCTTTTTTATAACATTTTCACTAAGTTAGCGATTTTAACTCATTTGGTAGTTCATTGAAGTACTTTGTTGCATAGTATACGTAGCTTCTCTGCCCAATGGTTAGAGAGTGTTTTGTAGAGAAATATTCTTAAACCTAATATTTATTGGATTTTTTAAGAATTCACTTATATGTTCTTGGTACAGGTGTGTTTTAGCTTTAACAACAAACACTTGTTTTATATCTAATGGTTTATTCGTATCTTGATAGTTGATTCCAATGATATTGAATAGCCTTTTTTGAAGTCTTGCTAACGGGTCTAATGCTGAATTGTATAGTCCACCCCAACCGATTATTCCATATACAGTTATGCTATGAAAGAGTCCATAGTATATAAGTAATAACTGATTTTTTGTTAAGATATGTTTTAATCTGTAGAAAACATAGACCAAAAACTTAGCTTTTTTTACTATATTTCCAACGTGAATGTCCCATTTAACATTTGAGTCGTAAGTAATTCCTAGGTATTTACAGTTTGAGGTTCTCTTTAAATTATTTCCTTTTATTACAATATCAATGTCATATATTTTAGGCACAGAGTCAGCGTAGTTACCAAAATCAATATAAGAGGATTTGTTATTGTTAAGAATTAATTTGTCTTGATATAACCAAGAGTATGTAGTATCCAATGTATAAGACATAGCATTTGATAGTTCCTCCCATGATCTGCTGTATACACCCAGTAAATGTGATGTGGTATGAGGGCTAGAAAACAAGGTTATGAGTTTGAAAAAGAGCAAGAATCTAAAAAGCAAAAAATACTCCTCATGTCAGACAGTCATGGACGAGGTTGGAGTGAGTTGTTATCGGCAAAGATGGACTCTAATATTAATATAACTAGTTTTGCAAAGCCAAATGATACTCTGAAACTAGTGGTAGGTGGTTTGAATAGTGCAACTAGAGACTTTATTTCTAAAGATTAGTTATTGTAGTTGGAGGGACAAATGATGTAGGGACAAATACTGAGAATACGCTGTTAAATACGTTAAAATTAGGTATTTGTAATGTTGTGAAGGCTAAAGTGATTGTGTCAACAATGCCTTATAGGTTTGATGCACCTTATTTAAATGATTCATTATATAACATTAACAAAGGTTATTTAAAAACTATTAAAGATAATGGTGCAATATTATTTGACATTAATAAATATATTACCCAAAAAGATTATACACGACATGGCTTGCATTTGTCCTCATCGGGGAAAAGTAAGGTATTGTTGAAACTTGGAGAATATTTAAAACTTGGATGTAAACTAAACAGACCTAGCCCGGTTTTGCGGGCGATCATTTTATCCTATTCTCCTGAAGTACAAAACCTTCAACAAGAATTTGACATTGCAAATAATAGTGAACCGAGTATGCAAAACTGTAATAGTAATCCATTAGTAAACAATTTAACTTTTTTAGACAACACAGTTTTACTAACGGAGAGTCGGAAGGAGACTTGTGCACAGCAGGGCGGAGTTGGGACATAGACAGAAGGACTATGACACATTTCAAAATTCAAAATTTAGTTTAAATGCATTAGCATACAATATAAGAAGCATAAACCAAAAAGTCTCTGAATTTTCAAAATTCATTGATCAATTTTTCGTAAAGCCTGCGGCAATATGCCTTTTTGAAACATGGAGCGAGAGTCAGTTAAATACTTTCAATGGTTATAAAGTAGGCTCTTACTTCTCGTGCTCTATTACTAGCAGGGGCAGAGTGGCAATTCTCGTCAGAAATGATATTCTAAATAATAAAATAAATATACAAAATAATCCAAGCACAGAAAGTGTTTTTGAATACGTGGGAAAATATCCTAATTTTTAGCCATGTATAATCATATCTACGTACAGAGCTCCGGATTCAAATTTCTATACTTTTATAAATAAATTAGAGCTTTTGTTGAAAAAATTGTTTTAGGCGGTTAAAAAATAAATCAATAATTTTAACAGGAGACTTCAACATAAATATATCTAAAAATAACAGGGAAACAACTGAATTTCTTGAAATCATAAAATCGTACATAATCAATTTTCAACAACTGACCAGAATAACTTCCGAAATTTCAACATGTATTGACAATATATTTACCAGGGCCATAGATAGGATTTTTGTTTTGGGTGGACTGATTCTGATTAATAGTAACCACACCGGAGGGTTTGGGGGGTACGGAATACCCCCCAGTCAAGAGGGATGTCCGTGGAAATTTTTTGAAATGTATATAAAGTCGACTTTTTAGCACACTATCATGAAAGAAGCATACATATTTTTAAGCTGTGTTACTAGCTTCAAGTAATTGAATTAAAAAAATTATAATCTATATACCTATATATATATATATATATAATCCAAATACCAATCACTCACTCATCACGAAATCTCAAAAACCACTGAACGGATTGGAATGAAATTTGGTATGTAGCTTCCTCTAGGACCCTAGGTGCTGGCTAAGAAAGGTTTTCAAATAATTTGAAATTTTAGGAGGGTTTGGGGGGTCAAAGTTACTAAAAATCCCCTTAAGAAATACATAGTGTAATATATTTATTGATATATATTTTTTGTTGATATAAATTTAACTTTGATTTCTCTATCCGTGCAAAGCCGTATCGGGCCAGCTACTATAATATACAGTATATGTCTAAAAGAAGTCAGTGTATTTGTTTTTTTGAAAGTGTACATAACTGTTCTAGACCAAAACTTCTGGTGATGAATAAAATTCTGCTGGTAGAGTAATGACAATAACTGTATTCTACTAATTCGTTAAGTGCATTATTTATTTATTTATTTTATTTATTTCTCCAGCTTCCCTTTGATTACAAAAGTTTGGCGTTGCCAATGGTAATGTAGGAATTGTCGACAAGTTCACAAAACAATACAGAAGCACAAAAGAAAACACAATAGGAGAAGAGCCTTAAGCACCTCCAAACTCCACAAACTCTTTAACTGAGTAAAAACATTGCTTTATTAAAAATGTTTTTAATTTTTTCTTAAAATTTGTATTATACAAGACATATTTTATATCAGACTGCAATTTATTGTACAGTCTGATTCCCATGTAAAATGGTCCAGCCTCATAAGCCGATAGGCGATGTCTGGGATATTTGTAAGCTTAGAGTCTCTTATAATTGACGAGCCCTAAAGTTGGCTGCGCCAATTTGTAAGATGCTCTGCTTACAAATAAAAAAAATAACAAATATATAAACTTGATTTGATTTGCAAGACTCTATTTTTAGTTTTATTCTATCTCGGGTAGTGAATTCAATTACCTGATTGATATATGATGAAAAGGATCAAACAAAGCAGACGATTTAGAAATAATTACCTTTGACATTATTAATATCATAAAATATACGACAAAGAAAAATAAATTCAAATACATACAGATTATAGACTATAAGTTTAAAGAGAGCTGTTGATTTATAAAAAAAAAAGAATTTTAAGTGCACTGTACTTACGAAAAGCAGACCACAAACTTATTAATTTTAAAAAAGAAAACCCCACTCGCACGCGCAAAAACTTCTGTAGTCTAGTTCATTGTCGTGTCCGATTTACTGTCACATTAACTTAAGCGATCGCACTATACACCATTTGACGATGAGATACTACTTTGTACTTGTAGTTTAAAAATAATAAATGTTACATGATTAAACTGTTAATGCACAACGTACAGTATAACGCGCAACACTTCTAGCGACGTTCACTGCCTGGCTTCCCGTTGAAAAGTGACATTCTACTGACATTAGCGTTCTTTTCAACCGCTACATTCAGCCGGCGTCCATTCCCTCTCCACCAATCAGAAAACGTCTGATGACATATTTCGTCAGATACGTTGGTTGCTTACCAAAGCAATCCCTATGGATCTTGCGTGTGAACGCACGTAGGCCATTTCTCCAGGAATTGGCTTGCAGGTGTTCGCTTATCTCGTCTAGACTTTTGGACGTTGTTTTTCTAACTGCGTCTTGAAACTCGTATAATTTCCGCGTCTTGGCGTTAGTACATAGACTGTCTATCTTCTTAAACCCTACTTTTAAATTTAAAATAATTGATTTAAAAAAATTGTCTGCCTTTTTATATTTATTTCCTTTACGTTAAAATGCTTATAATTATTAAGCTCTCTTTCTAAAAAACATTTGTAATATAAATTAAGTTAAATTCAAAAATAAAATTGCTCTCTTTCTAAAATTGACTTATGGTCCTATTCTATATTATTTTATACTTTGGGAAGTTGGAGATCTTACATATTGAAGGACATTTTTACCTCGGGTTTCGTGCTTTTGATGTAAGAATCTATCTGGAAATATATGCTTATTTTCATGAACAAAATTTAATAATATATATATATATATGCACGGCATCGGCATAATGGACATTTCTTTAAATAATTTTTTACAAGATTTATAACGTTAGGCGTTATAAAAATATAAAAATGAAAAATGAATTTAATATAACTTGTTAAAAATAATTAATAAAATATTGTTTTTAGGTTAAGCCTATACTAGTTTTCTTTACCTGTTGTCTTTTTACAACTTACAACTCAGGATCGTGGAGTTCCTGAACAAGTACTCGCTGGAATATAGGATAGTGAAATTAAACTCTAATGGTTCACATAACAACTGATTTTTTATTGGTTGCTTTAGCCCTGCATGGTTCTTTTATATCGAGTTACAAAAAGAATTTTTACAATCTTATAAATCACTTTGATTAAAAATGTAGCCAAACAAATAACATAAGTCAATCAATTTAAATTAAAAAAAAAAAATATGTGGTACATATAGATATTTAATACTTACGTAAAAGGCAGACACATAAACTAATTAATTTAAAAAAGAAAAAGAAAGCCCCACTCGCACGCGCAACAACACTTCCGTAGCCTAGTTCATGTTCGATTTACTATCACATTATTTATTTAGAAAAGTTCGCCGATCGTAGTGTTCACCATTGTCCATGATAATTATTAGTTCTCGTAAAATTCAAATCAGTTCTTCAATAACTCACAAAAAACAACACCCTTTACGACTTGATTAACAATAAATCAATGTTGATTAAATAAAAGTTACATATTAAAACCTTTTTTTTAATGCGTAGCGCGCAACACTTCAAGCATCTTCACCGCTTGGACTCTAGTTGACCAGTCACGTTAACGTCTTTCTCCACCGCTCAGAAACGTCTGACCACCTACAGATGTTCAAAGTTGCGTCATATCTTTTGGTTGCTAGCTATGCTTTCCTTCTGGATCTTGCATGTTGAAAAGCACGTAGAGCATTTTTCTAGGAAATAGCTTGCAGGTGTTCGCTTCTTATCTCGTCTAGACTGGTGTGGGCGTTGCTTTTCTAAATGGGTCTTGAAACTCGTAGCCTATACTTTCCGCGTCTTAAAGTCATTGCATAAACTGTTCATTCTTCAAACTCACATATAGATTGAATATAATAATTACTTTTAATACTTGTCTGCCTTTTACATTTATTCAAATTAATAATTAAATTTACTTTTAAAATTTTGTCTGCCTTTATGAAATTTTGAACCGACTCATGTCCTATGCATTCTCCCTACCCTTTACTTTTAATCTTGAAGCTTTAGTTTAACTCTTTTTTATTTCTTTATTTAACCTTAATTCAACAATCTTACAGATTCCCTATACCCTGCTCCAACCATAATTCTTATTACTCTCTTCTGAATTTTGAAAACTCTATGTGCCTCAGGACAATTACCCCACAACATTATACCATACTTTAATAGGGAATGAAAATATCCGTAATAGACAGATTTTAAAGTATCTTTTTTAACTTGGCTAGAAACTACCTGAATGGCATAGCACACACTATTTAGCCTCTGGGACAATAATTCCACATGATCTTTCCATCCTGCATTTCCATCCTGACATTACATAGTACATGTCAAAAATAAAAGCAGTAAACTTAAAGTAAGAGCCTTCTTTTCTTCTTGCCAGCCATTTTGTCTATCACTTTGTCCCAATGGATGGATCACTGGGCTATAGGTCACTGAGTCTTTCATCACTCGATACACTCACACTGCTCTGCGTATTGCCATTCTCTCTCTAGCACTCTAATAAGCTCTTACTAACAATATGATAACATGGCAGATTTATTATTGTAGGTTTGAAGACGTTACACTTTTGTAAATACTGTCATATTACAAAATTACACTGCAGTGTAAGTTATTTGAACTATATATCTATATCAATGCAATTTTATAATCCTAATAAAAAAATTGTTGCATCAGGAAATTTCGGGATGGGCTGCAGCCCGGTAAGCCCACCCCCTGGCTACGAGCCTGATATTTACAAATGCCATACCAAAAAAAGTTAATGTGCACGAACCAGGTTTGACCTACCATAAGGGTCTTTCAGTTCAGTTTGTTACATGTAAACAACAAAATTGTAAACTTAAAACTAAATTGTTGTACAAACGAACATTTAATGAGACAAATTTAAATTTATTCATTTCTCGGTTGGTTTCAAATAGCTTTTCTGAGTTGGAAACGTCCTTGGATAATATAAATAAAAACTACAAGTCTTTTTTTACAACATTTAATGCTTATCTTGAAGAGGCATGTCCTTTAAAAAGGTCCTTTCAGGCATTTTAATGTTATTCCATGGATGACATAAGGCATAAGGCTCTTGTCATAGGAAGCGTGTTTTGCATGAAATTTTTAAGTCCCGGAATCTTTTAAAAAAAAATTTATAGATGTCACGGAGAATCTAAACTTGAAGTCAAACGAAAGTGAGGCAATCGGTTTGTTAAAAAAAAGAAAATCGGAGTTCTAAACTCTTTGTTCCTTCACCCTACAAGCTCTTCAGAAATTTACAAAATTATATTAAGTTTAAAAAACAAGAAGTCTGTTGGCTGCGATAATATTCCAATATCAGTTATTAAAGCCAGTGCTCATGTTATCTTGAGACCACTATCTGTTCTGATAAATCAGTCTTTCAAAACTGGAATATTTCCAGAACATTTAAAGTATTCAGTTGTAAAACCAATTTTAAAAAGGGCGGTAGTAAAGAAATTAGCAACTACCGTCCTATAACTCTTGCCTCAGTTTTTTCCAAAGTATTTGAAAAATTAATGATGAAAAGAATCGTTTCTTTTCTTAGTAAATACAATATATTGAACAAAAATCAGTTTGGATTTTGTAAATCAACTTCTTCAGCCATTTTTGCTGTTTTAAATACTGTAATAAATGCTATTGAGGGTAAAAACCAAATTGCTTCTGTTTTCTGCGACTTCTCCAAAGCTCTTGATTGTGTAGATCATGGGGTTTTGTTACAAAAACTTGAATACGTGGGAAAGCAAATAGTTGGATAAGTTCATACCTGTATAAGAGAAAAGAGAGAGTTCTCTATACTGATAGCGCTCTGAACTCTCACCATTCTAAATGGGAATTAGTCCTTCGTGGTGTTCCTCAGGGGTCAATATTGGGATAATTGCTTTTCCTAATTTATGTAAATGATTTGCCTCAAAATGTTGGACCCGCAAAGCAGGTCATCATTATTTGCTGATGATACTACTTTAACAGTAGTTGGCAAAAATGATACAGATTTGGCTGATGCAGCAGCATTAGCCATGTCTATGGCGGAAGATTGGTTCTATATAAATAACTTAAAACTGAATGTGACAAAAACAAAATGAATTTATTTTAGTTTACAGTCAAATCCTAAATTATATGCAATGAAAGGTAAGGAAGTAATCCAAAGCTCAAATAATGTTAAATTTCTTGGAATTAACCTAGATTCAATTTCAAATTTAAAAAGTCACATTTCAGGTTTAGCCGAGTCACTGGCGTCAGTTTGCTTTGCTCTCAAAATGATTTCCTCTGTGACTAGTTTAAATGTAATAAAACTATTTATTTTGCCTGTGTCAGTTCTCGTCTAAGATATGGGGTGGCATTCTGGGAGAACTCTGTTGAATCAATTGAAATATTCCGTTTACAAAAAAGAATTTTACGCTCAATGTTCCATCAAACTATAATCAATCTTGTATACCTTTTTTCAAAAAACACATTTTAACTTTTCCTTGTACAGTAAAACCTCTCTAATCCGGACCTTTCATATCCGAAAACTCCGATATCCGGCATAGTAAAAAGTAATATATATATATATCTATCAAAAATGAATATTTTCGACCAGTGTAACGTGCTGTGCTTACACAAGCCGTTTACAAACAAATTTATTAATAGAAAAATAAAAAAAAAAAAATTAATTTTGACAAAAATATTTCTAAGTTAATTTTAATAAAAAAAAAAAAAACCTTTACTGCGTAACAATTATTTATTATATCCTACCTTCAATCCATATACTTTACTTATTTAATTAAATTATCACTTCAAAATATTACAACACACTATTCCCTTATTCATAATAAAAACAATCAAACATAACCCCAAAATTGAAGTTAGGTTATGTTGTAGTCAGATCTGTGTCTTCACAGCTGACTATCAAATCTCTGTTACGCATTAACTTATCATATCTGTGCGTACAGTTGATAGCTCAGGACAGATCATCTTAGAAGTACGACATCTATGTTTCTACACATAGAGTGCATACCGCCAAAACGTACCGTTCACACTCTCAACCGTCACCATTTTGTATCACTCATGAAATACACTGAAGCTAGTTTTATTATTATTACAAGGTTCGATTTACCATAAAGTACTTCTGGAAAGGAGAAAACTCAAATTAAGAAAGCATAGTAGTTGGCATTAATACTTTACTGCATCATTTTAAATTGCAAAAACATATAAATAATTAATTAAATCATGTTGGCAAATCAGCATCATAATTACCACAATCAGACACTCAAGCATACATATTTATCATTAATCATTTTATCCTAAAACTATAACAACTTATATTAATAAAATATTCAAATGCAGACTTGGTTAAATTAATTTACTACTTACAATTCTTTGTTTTATAGTGCACTTTAAAAAATGAATTTATAAAAGAGAAAAAAACTTATAACACCTTTGAATTTAACTTAAATTAGAAAACTCCATTATTCTTTAGTTCGTCGCACTTTAGCCTTGTCGATTTTGATTCACTGAAGCACTTGTTATTAGATCTTTATGTAAAGATGGTGAACCCACGCCACGCCATTACGCAAACTTTCAAAGTTGATACTTTTGTAGTGAAATCCGCACAAATTTTACATTGCTTTTATCGAAAGATGTTCGACACTGTCTCTACTTTCATTTAAACGTACTTTAACGGTAGTTATACCTTAACTACCGCTAAAAACTACTTTGTGAAAACATTTCACAAGATGATCTGAAAACAGGTCTGTTCTGTACTAAGTCTCGTCCACTATTGAGAACAAGGGTTCTTTCTTCTTGGCGTCCTTTCCTGTATTACGTCATATCACGTGATCAAAACCCAGGGGACCGCAAATATGTCTCCCTACAGCTAGTAACGGTAAGTACCAACACCTCAGGACAAATTTCTGTCTCTGCACATAGATAAATCACACATGCTACCAACATAACATATCAAGTTTAGTTCTTTAGATGTCTGAAATAGTCTTTAATATTCATTAATCATTGGCTAGTAATTTAGTGAATCACTTCTTCAAACTTCCCAACACTGTTCAAATGTTTTTGTGTATTTTGAAACATCGTGAGTTACAATTGAATAATTTAAACAAGATTGAATTTAAATTTGAGACAAGATATTACGTAAGATTTATTATTTTGAGTTATTAATTAGAAGCGTCTGCATTTCCCTTTGAATTTCTATGTTTATTATTTTTTATGAAATTACTAAGTTTTTTAAAATAGGCTAAATGTCCAAAATTTACATTATGACCCCCTTTACGTTATACCCTTATTTAAGTGTTTAAAATCCCTGAAACTCACATATATTACACCAGATAGCGAATGATGTTTTTGACGAGTGAATCACCACAAAGCAAGTCCCAGCAAATGATCAGTGGAATGATGTAGGGCCAGAAACCGAAAAACAAGATAGTGAAACAAACGAAGAAATCGTTCAACTTCTCAGAAACGTTCCCGGTTGTGACGAAATAAACAATGATGGAGTAATTGAGTGGATGAATGAAGATGAAGTTTATGAATTTACTGACAGTGATAATATCGATTTAGTGAACACAGATCCAGCACCTGTCGAAGATGAAGAGCCAAAACAATCCATGACACATTGTGAAGCATTCCAGGCATTTGAACAGCTGAACAACAAGAAGTTACAGTGGCCAATCTCTTGCTTTTTCGCAGATGGAGAGATATTTTGTCAAAGAAGCGGGTTCAGGAAGCCAAGCAAGCCACAATTACATAGTTTTTTACAAAAAAATTACGTGAGTGCAAATTAAACTTGTGCAAAGTAAGTTTTTGCTGTATTTAAGTCAAACTTTTTATTATTTTCCCCCATTTTTAATTTACAGTTAATGTATTAACTTGAACACTAATACTAGTAGGCCTAAGTCATACTTTTTCTGAACTTCAATGCACATAAATTAGTATACGTCCGGTAGTTTTTTTACTTCAGTACAGTAATTGTTTGGAAATGTGTGTAGGCTACTCTTTTTTTATCGTCTTAACCATAAAAAGGTATACTGTACGATTTTTTGTTCATTTCCACCACTTTACCCATATTAAAAAAGTCTCTCTGAAATCCGGATTTTTTGGTATCCGAATCGACCGGCGTCACATTGATCCGGATATAAGAGGTTTTACTGTATTTATATGTACGAAACTTTAATTTTCTGTAAGAGCAATCATAATATATTTGAAATTAATCAGCACTACCACAAATACCCTATCCGTCAAAAACATTTTCAATATCCTGTTCATAGACTTAAATTTTTTGAACGTGGAATTTATTACTCTAGTATAAAGTTGTTCAATACACTTCCAGAAAATATTAAAAACATAGGTTCTATCCACAGTTTCAAGAGTTAACTCAGGTGCTAACTCTTAGAAAATTTGTTCTATTCCGTGGAAGAATATCTTTCCAGAGGTGCCTGAGCCCAGTCTGCAGGTGTCGGGAAGGGCTTATTTGTTTTTAAAATATTTATATATTCAATAATTAAATATATAAACTGTATTATTGTGTTTTTTGTTTTTTAATCAATTTTCAACGTAAATTTAGTATAGTTTTGTGTATACTGTATTATATGTATGTTTTATTGTTTGGTACTTTTATTTATATAACATGTGTAATTAATGACATGTCACATGTTCCATTGGAATAACAGAAAAAAGTGATGAAAAGAATAAATAAATAAAATAAAATAGATATAAAAGAGTGATGTATAAACAGTTTGAGTGATAGCATATAGTATTAAAGTGACAATAGAACTCAAATAATAATAACGATAACAATATTTCCCTCATTACAAAATACAAAACTAATATATATATATATATAAACATTGAGATATATAACATGCAACGAATGTGAAAAGATTGGCATCAATGCAGAAAGGAAGTGACATCAGTGAACTAGAGGCTTCTTTCTTCCTTCTCATATTGGCATTCAATGGAGTAAGTGTGTCTGAGATGTGTTGAACAATTTAAAGCAGATATCAAGAAATATCTGTAAAATCTTCGAGTTTTGAAGTGTTAAAAAGTAATAGTGAGTCAATTGACATTATGTGAAACAAAAATCGTCTTTATGTAAAACAGTTTTTAAAAATATGGGGTGTTGAAAATCGACACATGTGCTAATGAGGAAAGGCTACAAAAGACATTTTAAGTGAATTGAAAAACAGTGCTAATAATTGGAATACATGAGATACGTATTAATCTTAGAATATCAATATATCACTCAAAATTGAACTTTTAAAACATTGGTAATTTGTGTAAGATAGGGCTCAGGAGAAATTTTTTGATCTGCCTGTAGTTTCAGTATTTTTTTATTTTTTTTAGTCGGTAACATTGCGTCTAAGTAAGCTTAATTTTAATAATTTTATGTGTTTTATTTTGTATGATTTTAAAGTAAAAATGTTTGTTTTAAGATCAATCATGATTTTAAAATAATAATAACAATACACTAATTCTCACACACATACGTTTAATGATCAAACGCGTTTCAACGACAAAGTCCTCATAAACGTGTTTGTGAGAATTAGTGTATTGTTATTATTATTTTAAAATAATTCCTTCTCACTCGTCAAGCTCAAAGTTTATTAATCAATCATGATGCGTTAAACTTTTAAAGTTGTTCGTTTGCAATGCTGACTTATTAATTTTATACCATAGTTTCACTCATAGCCGGTACTAACTCAGTTAAAGCGTATCCCCCTCGAGATTTTGGAATAAAAATAAAATATTTTTTTTAATTGGTAAACTAGGCCTAAATGAAAATTGTGACGTCATTCTATTGTGCAATTTTAATGGCTTCCAAAAGCGACCATAGATTGAACGTCATTGACCTAGTCATAGATGAAGTGTGAGTAACTTAGTAAATAAAAACAAACATTTGAGGTTAGATTCTTGACATTGTTTATTTTGAGAAAGTAAATTTTGTAGTTGATAATAATGAAATAATTTGGTAACGTAAATAGTTCTATAAATGAAATACTTACACTTCATTGTTTTTAATAGATATTGTGCAACTTTTTTTATTCTTAAACTTATAAAAATTACGTAACCCATTATTAAAAATTTTATTAAATTTCATTTTTTTTTTATTGTAACGCCGAATGTTACAAGTTGTGTATTACGTATATGCTCAAAGAGTTAATGCATAAAATTAATGCACATATTTTAAACTCCAAGATGAAGGGTTATGTAACTAAGCGTCATGTTTATGTATAGGAAATTTTCGAAACAAATTTGACAGCAATGATGCATTCAGCATAGAATCTGTGTATATTTGTTTTAGTGAACGGGAGTTATCTGCTGCTCTGAATGATTTGATAGCAGGAAAAAGTTTAATTAAAACCGCTTCTGCACATAGTATACCACGCTCAACACTGTATTCCAGAGCTAGAGCTTATGGCCTTGCACCTGTGATAACGAGACAAGAATATTCTGGTGACAAAATATCAGCTGCTGTTAAAGCTGTTTCTGGTGAGAAATATCTTTTTTACAGTTTATAAAATAAAAAGTTATAATATTTGATTAATCAGAAAATTAATTAATATTTGTATCACAGTAATATTATTAACTGCTTACGTTGGAGAGGTCTCTACGGTGTGGGCGTTAAGCTGAGTGGTACGTTGTAAAGTGATTTTAGGCATAGAAATGATAACTCGTGGATCGTTTTATGGTAATTTTTTAACAATGTTATTGAATAATATTAATATATCAAACATACACTTCAAATACAATTCAATAGTTCTGGTAGAGAGCGCCCAGTGCACTTTTTCCCACTGTTTAAACTGTTTCATGCTGTTAAACTTGATTGCACACGCAACCAAAACACATTTTACCTCGTGGTGATGTAGGATGAAGACGATTCTTAATCCGTCGAAATCTGATTTATTTGGTCCAACTGTTAAAAAATTCTTTTTTAAAACTTATACTAGATCTTGCTAGTTTATAGTAATAATCTTAAATAACAATGAATGTAGGTAAAAACTGGCCTGTTCATAAGTTTACGACCCTATAATTTGCGACTCCTACGCCATTGCTTAAGATAGAAGGAAGATACTTCGAAACCTTGGATTTTTCGCTTCCCTCCTGATAGACCTTCATTGGTGTAGCAAGACAGAGTACTGTTGCTACGCGCCAAATGTTAATAACAAATCGTATAACGATTGTGTGTTTCTGTTGTGGTATGGTCACAGAGTACAGATACTAGTCTTTGCATGTGTACAACCATTACTGCTCTATGTTTCTGATTCTCCACTGTCTATATTCTGTTACATCTAGTCTATTTATTCTTTAGTGTCTGTTTTTAAAAACCTTGTGTTGGTTGAAGTTCAAAGTATTACAATTTGTTTTAAACTGCCTATTGTTTACTTGTAATCTTATAAGTAGGATTGTTTTAATCTGGGCATTTTCTATAGTTGAGCAAAATTTGATTATCTAATAAAACTGTTAATTTTTGTCAAAAATAAATGGAATGTAATACAGTCCGTTTAACCAATGGACTCTTTTAACCAGACATATACCGAATCATGTTTGCTTTTTACCGTTTTATGTTTTTAAGTCTGCTCGAGGGATCCCCTATTAAGAGAGTTTCAGCATCCCTAGCAGTGCTGAGTCCAACATACTAACATATATAACACTTAAGTCCGGTTTCTGAGTCAGAAATTAGCTCTGGTCTGGTATAAAAAGCAATTTAATCTTAGAGTAAGAAAATCAGTTGCTAGGACATGTTAAGACTAAAATTTAATCCTCGGATATTTACGATTAGCAAATATGCCCTAAAAATCTTCTAAGTTAGAACTAGTTTTTACTTTTGCCATTGGGAGGAATAATTTTAGTTTGAAACTAAAATTATTCTGTTCAATCTTATAATGGGTATTTATTTCTTGGAAAAGTTAAGAAAGCAAGAATCCTTGTGTTGGACAAGGATTTTATAATTATTATATATTGTGAGAACTTTGTTAAAGAACTTATCTGGTTACTAAATCTGTTAGCATATAGGTATTTTAATAATTTCTGTCAACCAAATCAATACAATAAGTTATCTATATGTACAAAAGAGCTTGTTTGTATGTGTGTTTACTATGCATGCACACACAGTTTGACATAATGTTACCAAATTCGACATACTGGTAAATTAGCAGCTTAAGAGATATCTAATGCTTTTAAAATTGTTTCAATTGCTCCCATTTAACACTACAACTGTCGTAGTTAAATTTTTGCAATGCCAAGCCATTTCAGTGCATGTTATAATATACAGACTCTTTCTTTTTAATTAATTAGTTTATAAATAAAATGCTCTTAATAAATTTATAAAGACTTTATTTCAAGCCACTAAGTTTGAAGTTAATTTACAACAAAAAGTTGATTGTATTTAAACATCTTAAATTACCTAATACTATAAATGAATACAGTGTTTTTTGAATGTGTATAGGATTTCAATTCTATTTACTTTAATGTCTATTACTCTTCAATTACAAATATTTTATTTAAGCCTTGAGCACAATGTATAGTTATTTCAATGTAACAATTTGATTCTATGTTACTTAATTTGAGCTCTTTTATCTCGGGTAGAGGGGAGGTGGTTATTAAATATGCAAATTTTAAAATATGTGTACAACTTAAATCTAAACAAAATGAAAATCTTACAACTAGGAAATTAAAGTTAAAAAATGGTACATCAAAATCTGAATACAAGATCAGGTTCAACTAATCACTGTTCAAATATTATTAAGGTTCAAATTTTGAAGATAAGTCCAGATGAATTAAAATTTTGGTAGATATTACCTTAACTTGCAGATTTCCTTGTGAATGGATATATAGTCTTAGGATCTGACTTTATACTTTTATTTACTTGTTGGTTGTATAAATATAGTCAATCTTCTTCTGTATTTTAATTAGGTTAAGTTTAGCCTTTTCTTATACGCTTAACAAAATTGTGGAATCTCCAAATACATCTGCCTTGGACAAAGGATACCTCAGAACTGTTACATTAGCCACATTTTTTAAAATAATACCGAGCCCCTACAAAAGCAACTGCTTTCCGTTGTGAAATGTCCGCCACTCATACGCGTACTGGCACTGGGTTATGACTTACAATCATTTAAATATTTTATTTTTCTCTGGTATTATATAGAATTAATTGTTCTATTAACTATTTTTAATATATTTTATCCACTATTAGATTATTTAAACTGTTTTATTTAAAGTTTAAATCATATCTTTTCCAACAGGTTTTGTTTTACTGCGATTGGATGATTTTTAGTGAGTGAAATATTCAATACAAGTTGAGTTGTCATAAGACTACTCAATTTGAGAAAGTCTGCTCAATTGAGCAGTCTGACAGTATGAGGGTTTAGTGTTAAAAATGGGGTAGGCTAACTACCCTATAAAATAAAAATAAGTTCCAATAACTTATGAAGCTCAAGATTTGAAACTTTATACATATTATTCTTAAGTTATATATAGTATAGTGTAATACCACAACCAATAATAATTTTAATATTATTTGAATATTAATATGAGAGAACTCAATTTTATCTCGGTTAGCTCAAATTATTTATTTTTCAATTGTTTTTTAATAATTATAAGCAACATAAAGTATGTAAATTGCAAATGTTCATAAATTATCGAGAAATAGGCTAGGCCTATATATATATATATATATGTATTACAACGGACAAAACTCGTTGTAGGTCTTGAGTTTAAATTTGCAATTAATTTTGTAAGTTTGAATAATATGGACTTGCCGGGAGATAAAGCCAAATGTAGGTCACGAGATCAGCATGTATACGCGGGCGGTCTGTTATCGGGTAGAATTAAACTTTTGGACCCTGCCTGTCTGAAAAGGATTGGGAACTTATAAAAATTACTTAAAAGATTCCTACGGGAAGCCAAAATCCAAGATTTGAATAAAAAATAAAAATCTTCGGGAAATGCATTACGCTAACCGCGGGTGTATTTACTGCAAGATTAGATATTAAAAAATCATAAAGTTACGTAAGATACAAGCTTTCAAAGAATGAGAAAATTTTCAAAATTCCTCTAATTTAAAAAAGAAAAGGTTTTTTAGGCTTTTCTTAAAAAGACCTAAAATAAAGGTGAAATAAGTTTTAGCGAAATTTTGTCATATAAAAAAGTTAATGGTAATTCATAAAGTTTAAAGGATAAAAAAGTAGGTTAAAAATAAAGTTTTTTAAATTCTAACTAAAACAAGTTTTAGTATTAATAAATGTAATTTATAATGTAAAAGAAAAACTAGAAAATTTATAAAAGGAAAAAGGTGATAGAATTTGCACCTTTACAGCTAATGAAAAATTTAAACTCAAACTTTTAACAATTCAAAATAGTAAATAGTATGCAAACGAAGTAGTTATGTAAAAATAATCCAGTATTTGAAATATGTTTCGGGAGTAAAGTAAAACCCTAGTTTGTGAAAAATCGTTGAAGTCCCTAACCTCACAGCAAGACAACCAGAAGCAGAAATGAGATGAAAATCCGGCTAGTAAATGAAAACCAATGGACAAGAAAAGTGGAGAAAGAAGTGTAAAATTAAGACTTTTCCGGGAAAAATCGCCGCGGAAAAACGCGCGCGGGTCGTGTACGCGAACCAGGAGTCGTACGAACGTCACTCGAGTTCGTGTGGAAAGATAACAACGAGCTGAGGAAAATGATGTCAGTTTCAGGAAAATCGGATAAACCCTGGAAGAGTTACATGGAAAAAGGATTTCCATAGCACCAAACTGAGGGAAGCCAGATAAGAACGCAAGACGGTAGAGGGGAGGTCCAAAGACAAGACTGATGGAAGGAGAACAGGGTGACCAGTTTACGAAAAGGGGCGTACTCAAAGAAACAATAGAAACTTAATTAAAACAAAGGCTAAATCATGTTACAAAATTATGAAAAAATTATAATAAAATTCAGGATGAAAAGTTACGTAGACTAGAAGTTTGAAATTGGCGAAAAAATGGATTTTAAAGCATTATGGAAGTACAGTGGTAGAAAGCTTAGGTTGGCAATGAAATAGTGCCGAAAAACCTTATATAAACGATTGCTCGGCGAAACTCGGGAGGCTTATTATTTTTCGATGTAACATCACGCATCGAGGCTTATTATTTTTTCGATGTAATATAACGCATCGCGCAGAGGATTATTATTTTTTCGATGTAATGTAACGCATCGCGCAAGCCTTATTATTTCTGCGATGTAAGTTGACGCATCGAGAGCAGATACTTGTTTTTTATAAAATACTTTAGCGTGCTAGAAGCTGAGTATTTTCTTCGTTAAACTTTAAATTTTTACAACAAGTAAGAGGATACGGCATTGCGGTTATCATCTGGGATGCAGCAATAGACACCGCATTAACTCTACAAGGACTTCAGTGGCAACTTAGTCTATACAAGTTGGCCTAACTTGGGATTTTCTGGAAGAAAAACATAGCCTACAGGACAGCTGATACATGGAGTGATTCGTATAGCTTCCAGACAGGACTCCAGGACACCACCAGGCGGCCACTAGGACATGCAACTGTAGCTACGAGGGAATAGACGAACCGGGATAGCAGACACGGCATCACCACATCCATCTTTAAGAAGACATCCATCATACATCCAGACAACCCTACAGGACACCACCTTCACCCACAAGACAACTCTACCAGCACGCAGAACATCTGTAGCTTGTCATCACTAGACAGCGTTCGCGGATTTCACCACAACGTCGCGACGCCTGGACAAGTGTGAAAAGGTCGGTAGAAGCGTAAAATACGTTAGTCCCCATTAAATTGCCTGAAGTAAATTCAAATAAATTTATTTTAAATACTGGGTTACTTAGGATGTTAGATTAAGAAATATTTGTAATTAATTAAAGAAGTAAATTCATTAAATCGTAAATTCAAATTTTCAGTAAAGTATAAATTAAATTCAATTGAGTAATAAAATATTAAAATAAATTATAATAAATTAAGAGATTAGTTCTGCCTTATAGTTTAAAAAGTTATTATTTTATTTCAGATGAAAGTTATTATTTGGTTTTATTTGGAAAATATTAAATACAAGAATTTTGTTTTATGTTTAAAATTAGAAAAAAGAAATTATTAAAATTTTATTTTGTTTTATAAAAGGTTATTATTTACAAAAACACCTAGTATTCAAATATCCCAATAGTTTATGAATTTTAGATTAAGAATTGATAAAGTGAAATTTCATAAAATAATTGCAAGCACAAATAAGCAATTTACAAGGTTAGTTCCAGTGTACTCACTCTTCAGAGGTTTACAAAAAATAAAATTATTAACTTGTGTTCTTACTGAGCTAAAATTAAAAATAAATTACTGGAAGTATAAAGTAAAGTTTTTTGTCAGAATAGTCAGTGAACTGAATATTCGACACATAGTTATTTCACCTAGGCCAAACAAAGTGAGATTGCCTATAAGACTTCCAGTAGGTGGAAATAACTTATTCTCCAACGAAGAATTTTCTAAAAAGAGGATTCATTGTAGAATTGGCGCTGCCAGCGTGAAAAATAACGCGTTGCAGTTGTGGCCAAAACAAATTATTCTACAACTTAATTCCTCTAAAAAAGAATATTCGTTGTAGTATATATATATGGTAAAAATGTAGTTTACCTTGTCAATCGATTTCTAAGGGAATTTGATATAACATGAAAGAACACATCTAACTGATTGTAGAAACAACAAAAATTTTCCCGGGAAATAATATTTGTAGGAGTTATGAAAGAAATAAAACTTGAAATTGTATAGGTTAAGTTTTGACTTTTCCGCGATATTTGACGTAATTATAACAAAATAAATCACTTCACATACACCAAACATGTAAGAATTAAATAATCTAAAAAATATTAACCCCAAAAGTATCCACAAAGCAAGGAAATGTGAAAATAATGTAACAAACATAATTACGAAAACAAATGCATCGAACAATAGAAAGTACAGTATAACTGCGTTATTTAAAATGGAAATTCATCAACGTTGCCAAATCGAAGAATGGTTATTGTACTGAATAAGGTGTGTATAAAATATCAAGGTAACTAGATAGTAAAGGTTGCCTCATGTGAGAAATATCAAAAAAAAGTGGAGGTTTGAGTTTGTCTACATGACTATGAGGCAACCTTTACTATCTATAACAGTATGGTTATAATATTTGTATAATTATAATATTTCGTCGTGCTATCACTTTATATAATTAGAATAAAAAAAAACTAGAGAACTAACCTAAACTGTTTAGTCACAGTATGTTGCCGATAACAGTATAATTATAATTTTTGTATAATTATAATATTTCGTCGTATTATCACTTTATATAATTACAGTAGAGTCTCGCTAATCCGACCTAAACCGGCCGCAGCCCGGTCGAATTAGCGGGAAAGTCGGATTACACGGAAAACCATTGAAACACGGTGTAAAAGTAATGAATTGAATTTAATATACATTAAAAACTATGATTTACATTATATGAATTGTAACTGTACTAAATGTAGTACAATAACACATAAAACAGCAAACAGATTAGTATTACAGTACAGTATAGAATGTCAAATCATTAAACTTGGCGGAAAAAGTTTGTAATAGTTTTTTTGTGTACCAACTGCTTGACGTTTTCTCGCCGCTAGATCTCTAAATCTCTTTATCAATAAAATATCTGTTGTTGAAGTTTCCTCCAGCTGCTCCAGGTATTTTAAAGTTATTTCTAGAGCCTTGTGACCCTCAGTATGAGAGATCCTTTCCACACTTTCCTCCATCACTAATTGCTCTTCTTCCGTGTCTTTCTCTTTGACTATTTTTATAATGTCATCATCCGTCACTTCAAATTCTTCATCTTGAGACATCCATTCACTTATGTCATTCTCTGTTCCGTCAGCACATCCTGGCATTTTTTGTAATAAAGAAAGTAAGCTTACATTTTCTTGGTCATTCTGCTGAAGTTCACCACTATCCACAGATTCGTCTCCCTTGTCTTCTTGTAGCAAAACTTTCCAAGACTTAGCAATCGTGTTTGCCCCAACACTTTCCCAAGATTGAGCCACGTAATAAGCAACGTCCTTCAAATTCAGATGCCGCAGTTTCTCGACCATGTCTTCCCCTTGGTCCATAGCATCTATTAAAGATGAAAGTAGGTTTCGTCGGTAATTTCTCTTTAGGTTCTCTAAAGTACCCTGGTCCATAGGCTGGCAAATGGATGTGACGTTAGGAGGCAAAAACATGGCCTTTATATCTCCGTCTTGAAGTTCGTCCTCGTTAGGGTGGGAAGGACAATTGTCAAGGATCAAAACTGCTTTTCGAGGCAAGTTATTATTTTTCAAAAACTTTTCAGTTTGTGGTACGAATTCGGTAAAAAACCACTCTTTAAAAATCTCTGCAGTCATCCATGCACTTTTCTGGTTGTAATAACTGACTGGTAAAGCATTTTTAGAAAAATGTTTGAATGCTCTTGGATTTTTTGACTTGCCTATCATAACCAGTTTCATTTTCATATTGGCCGTTGCATTACTGCATGCCAGAATGGTTACTCTTTCCTTACTGCGTTTGTGACCAGGCGCTGCTGCTTCAGCCTTGGATGCAAGTGTCTTTGACGGTAACATTTTATAATTTAGGCCAGTCTCGTCACAGTTAAAAATCTGTTCACCGGATAAGTTCTCATTATCCAAAAGTGTATGAAACCGTTCTTTGAACGCTTGGACAGCTTCAGTATGGGCTGAAAGCTTCTCCCCGCAGATATTAAGTTGGCGTATTCCATACCTTTTCTTCCACCTATCGAGCCAGCCTACACTCGCTGTAAAACTAGGGTCACCTTCGTTGAATTCATTTCGGAATTTTATTGCTTTTCCCTGTAAAATCGGCCCTGTTATTGGGACACCTTTGTCTCTATGTTGACTGAACCAGAGGAATAGAGCTTCACTCACGTTTTCGTACTCACACTTTTTCATTGTTTTCCTGTCTTCTAAAGCATTTGCTGTCGCTCGTCCACAACACCACTTTTCAATTTCAATCCGGTTCCTCTTCCAATCTCCAACAGTTGTTTTCCCGAAATTATAATATTGCGCTACTTTCAATAAAGTTTCACCATTGTCTAATCTTTTTAACGCTTTAAGTTTTTCTTCCATTGAAACAGTTACTTTTTTTCTTTTAGAAGCCATTAAAACTCTTTAAGGTTACAGCAAAATAAAAATACAGTATTTACTGTAAACCGACACAAAACAAACAAAAACAGAATGCACTTTAAAGTCTAGAAATAGCGAGATAAAATATTTGGTGTA
>JAGFPH010003101.1:96886-109970 GCA_018207615.1 Philaenus spumarius | reverse complement strand
ATTCCCCTCAAATTACTCATACAGAGTTTCCAAGTGGTTTACTTTGTCAACACTTGTAAATCCAGACAGGAGAATTTTAAAACTTGTTAAAATGTCTGCATTTGATATAAACCTATCTGTTAAGTTCTGAATAAGTGAATCAACACACGGTATGTATTTGGTTACTCTAAAATAATCCTCTACTGAGTTACCCTCTGACTCACCGTTTCTCCCCCTCATTTCACTCCGCTGCCAACCTCTCATTACAACAAAATGTAAATCCCTCGATTCTCGACAGTTGACAGCATTCATTTCGAGCTTCTATTGTTTGTGCGGCTGCGGCTTATGTGAATGAAGCTATACCAATATTATATAGCTGTGTTTAATGAAATACAGAATGGTCTAAATCATATGATCCTGTACATTTACCCGTGAAATGCCAATATTTTTTGTAAATCTGGCACAAATTTTTATTTTCCCAGAATATTGGGGGCAATTCGAATTATTTTCCCTTCGAGCTTTGTGCCTGCATCTGATATTTTGTATTGTCACTGATAAAACTGTTGATTGATAAGGGTAATGTTATTAAATTATAGTATGCATTATTATTCAATGGCTCTCAAACTTTCATTTTTCTTAGAATGTTTAAAGTAATTTTACATTTAACTCTAAAATGTATTGCATTTTCTTGTAGGTTGTTACATACATAGATGATCCTGATTATTCAGAAGCATCACTTATAATTTTAGCTCCAGGCGATGGTACAGACATCACATTACAAGAAAGTGGTCAGATTGTTGTAAATAGTTCAGTGGTAAGTTAAAGTATTATGTTTTTTTAATAAAATATTACTTCCTAATCTAACTGGCAATGTATTGTGACTTGATTTTAAATTTCAAAAGATAAAAATAACAAATTTCTTTATAATTTTCTTTACCTTCCTATAACTGCTATACGACAGACAGCTGCAGCTTCATTTACTTCAAGCATCGTTTGTACATCAATAATAATATTTAATAAATAGGTTGTAAATATTATAAAACTAAATGTAGTATACCTATATAAACATATATACATATACCTGGATTTCCGCCATGCAACTTATTTTGTAGTTTACACTACTCGTTTTGGGAACAGGTTCTCATCTTCAGGTGTTGAAATAACTAAACTCTCATGTGATTACTCAAACAAAAATAAAAAGTACGAACACACATACACACAAATTACAACATAAAACATCGCACTGCACATTGGAATGAAATATTCTTTACGTACATTAAATAAATACACAAAACATGGAAATACTATATAAAAATGTTACGGTCTTGGTGCATGTTAGCATTACCGCGGTCAATCGTCAACTAAACGAGAACGTCCGTTATCTTTTGCATCGTTATTATTTCTAGGTCCATATGTAGATGTAGCAGTATTTATACAGTATATAGAAATTCTATTTATATAGTATTTCCGTGTTTTGTGTGTTTATTATTTCATTTTTGTGTTTAAACAATATTTCATTCCAATGTGCAGTGCGATGTTTTATTTTGTAATTTGTGTGTATGTGTTTCAAATTTTTTTTTAACGTGCTCACATGGAATTTAGTTATTTCAACACCTGAAGATGAGAACCTAAACGCGTAGTGTAAACTACAAAATAAGTTGGATGATGGAAATCCAGGTATATGTATACTGTATATGTTTATATAGGTGTATTACAATTTAGTTTCACTCAACTGGAGACATAAAAGATGAATGTAAATATTAGCTTACTCATGATATTCTAAAGAATAATTTGGTAATCTATGACATAGCATCGTAGCGTAGTTGATTGAGTATTTTTAGTTTTCTACATTTTTTATTATAACTATTTTTGTATTTTTAATTTTCTATTTATTTTTGAATATGTATGTAATTTTTCAAAAAATTGCTCACTTTTACAATTTCCTTTAAGAAAAATTTGTTTTTTGAAAGTGAAAACTTTTTTATAGTTTCATGTGAAAGTACATTTTTTGCTACATTTTATACATTTTGGATTTATCAACAATTTTTTGTATTTTGCCAAAAGACATACTTTTAGAACTTTTATTTACAAAAAAATAATTTTCCCGTTTGGAACAAAATGCAAAATAGAGAAAAATTTGCAAAAATATTTTGTCTACATAGCAATGTGCTCTATACTTTTTACTGAACAAGAAAATGTAGGCCTAATAATATATACTTTACTTGAATTGTATACACTATATAGTTTTTTAAATGATAATACGAGGAAGTAGTAAAAAAGACCCTACCAGTTGAGTGGTTTTCTATGTACCAGATGGGTTCAATCAAATAAAGGCCAATGTCTTGTTCACTAAATAGCCTTCATGAGGGGTTTCAAAAGTTCCGAAAAGCTTTTGTGGTTTGATGTTCTGAGAAGATGGTTCTATTTCATGTATGAGGCATATCATTAGTTTGATGTGTGGAAGGTATTTGGGAATTTAATTGAAGCGAGGGCTACATTGCTACAAACCTAATTTTATTTTCGTTTGGTTACATAGATTATATTAAATTTATTAGCTGCAACGTTGTTACAATTAAAATGTGTAATTTTGATAACTACATAAATATGCATAAGATGTCAAAATGTTGTCCTTTCTTTTTAACTTAGTTTATTAAAACGAAATATAATATTACAATTTTTAATAATATCAAAAACTTCCCTTCCTAATCGCTGAAAAATAAATAGTTTTATCATTCACAGTTTTCACTTATTCTAATAGTTATCTCGTTTTGGAAAAGATGCTAGAAAACTATGATCTTGAATTTATTTAATTGTCCTGTAAATTATTAATAAGAGGTCAAAATTATTTGTTAACAAGATAAATGTAGAAAAAATTATGAATCCAGTGATGCAATTACTTATTTTGGAAAAACTGTTGTGTGCCTTCTACAAGGTTGCAGTCTGGGTTTTATAATAAAACAATCAGGTAGAGTAGGCAAAGCTGACTCGGACTGTCCAAAGTTATCCACCACCTGTGTGCTATCTACTGCAATGCGTAGAAGTATAGCATCGCCTATACCGATTATTACATTCTGCCCATAACACATAAGTTATATCGTTTTCATTGCTGTTTGATTCCAATATCAAATCAAAATATTTAGTGTTTAGAGAGGGCTGAAGCCGATATTGACACGGTGCCACTGTTACCCGTAGCCCTCCAGTGGCATCAAAACAAGACACAAGGTCTAATGGATGGCCTTTTAGAAAATGAAGGACTCGGTGTAACAGTTTGGCAATGCCACGAAAACCAACAATTTATTAAAAAAAAAAAGAAAAACAATTTTTTACCCAAAACTGCACAGTTAAAATCAAAACTCCAGGTTTTAACCTTAAAAAAAACTAATACAGTGTTGTAAAACTAGTATTATAATATAGCATTTCTATGTGTAATGGTATTGTCATGTCTACTTTTTATTTGGACTGAGTATGTCTGTTGTATATTACGTGACTGCTCAAACGTTTATTGCAGCTTAGAAGCTATATGAACAACGTTTAATTGTAAGGTCTAAACACTCATGGATAAACTGTAAAATATTTAGTAAAATAGGTTGAATAGTTTTTGAGTCTAGAGGACAAAGAAAAAAACAAACAAACTTTAAATTTTACATAATATATAAATATAAAATGCATGTCTTGAATAATGCGTAAAAACAGAAATTGGCTACATCAAACTTACAAATTTGTTAAATTTTCTTTTTGTAAACCATATTATTGTGGATAGTGAATTTTTTTTTAATTCCATGTATAATTTTAAAAAGTCAATGTTTTATTTACATTGTTTTATCTTCAATTTGGTTCATCGTAAGCAACCGTACGCTCTTTACATACAATTGCTAAACCATCGAATAAGTATTTTTACAATTAAATATGTGACTCAACTCTACATTAATTTTGTTTGTGCGAATGTAAGCATACATGAATTGATGTGAGCATTTATGTACTATATTTACATCTTGTTGACTCACATTTTCAACTAAAATATTTGCTAAATCATACACATATTCTTAGCAAATATGCATATTCTTAGCATTTTCTTTGCTGGCTTTTTAAGAAATATTTGATTAATAGCTGACCCGACAGACGTTGTCCTGTCCAAATTTCAATAAATTTGTTTGTGATCGTTTTGTGAATTTGTGATAAGTTGTTGGAAATTAAAAAAAAAAAATTCTGAGTGATTATTGTATCTATTAAATTTGAGGAGGATTCATAAGAACGCTGATTGAACATGAACTACCCTTACAATTAACTCAAGCAATAGCGAAGCATTGCAAAGTCCACTAGTCTATACTAATATTATAAAGAGGTAAAGTTTGTTTTATTGTTTGTTTGTATGTAGGGGGTAATCTTTGGAACTACTGAACCGATTGAAAAAATATTTTTACTAATAAAAAGGTACTCTATCCCTCAGTAACATAGGCTATAATAAATTTTGATAAAAACATTTTTTTATTTCAATATTTTTTGTAAACTTAGTCAGAAAAAATTCTTAGGTTAGGCCTAGACTGATATATCAACACATGTATTTAAATTTATTACCATAGCAACCAATTGAATAAAATAACAGATAACAGCTGTTTGCTGTAATATTTCCATTAATAGCTAAATTTCAAACTTTGTATTTCTAACTTTTAGGCTAGGTTTTTATTAAGTGTAGACCTGAGCCTTAATGGTTCTTTTAACCTTTGTTATATCTGCTGTTATAAAATATACAAAATAATTTGATTTGAACATTTAACATTATTTACCGTCTTAGCTTTGGGGTTATTATTAATTCTACACTTTTATTATAAAGAAAACATAACATGATTGTGTGTATAGAAGGTTCCAACGGGATTATCGTGCGGAGCTCGCAGGGGTTTCCCCTAATATATATATAATTTCAAATGTGGTTCCTAAATGATTGCATGCTTTCCCATCCAGTTTCAAGGTACTTTAACTAAACAGACAATTTTCTATGATTTAAAATAACATTGTTAATCAATACTAATGAAAACCAACTCAACAGATGTTTTATATCTGGCTATGCTTGGAAAAAACTTAGTCGTTAGCGTTTGAAGCGACTGTAGCTCCCTAGTCAAGGTGTGGTAGAGGTGTTAGATGACCATAGTGCAATAACCTTTATCTTCACTCTCAATCTTATCACAGCTGTGAAAATTAAATTCTACGAGTAGGGAAGCTTTACACTTTGGTTTGCTCAAAACCATTAAACATTAAGTTGATATTCTCAACCTGTCAGATTTCAAATTCGGTTTAAGACAAAAGCAATTAAGCTCTCACAGATTGTTTTACCTTGTTAAGCTTGGCAGATGAAATATACAAAACAGGTATTGATTAAATAATTTTAAGTGAACTTGTTATTAATAGATCTGTGTGTTCCTTTGAATTAAAGACTTATAAAGTGATTAACTTTTATAGAATTAAGTTTTGTATAGTTAATTATACAGATAAAATAGATGATGAAAGTTTTGATAGTGATTTGTACATAACAATTATGAGTTAATTAACAATAATACAATAGTTAAAACCAAATCTGTTCTTTTGACTTAAATTAAAGTTCCACAGTAGTAATTAATGTAAACAGTTTAGGGCATAATTAATTTATACCAGTATGTATAAGTTAAGAATTATTTACACACCTGGATTTTAGTTACAAATTGCTCAGTTTTTCATCAGAAGTTGTACTAACAAGTATATGGCATTCTCTTTGTAGAATTCGCTGCATTTTGAAAGCGTGGCTATCTCAGTTTAAGTCATTTCCCGACTGTGACAAAAAATATTCAAGTTAGCCTGTGGCGAACAGGTGATCCAACTTTTATCATTCAAACTAATTGAAGCTGTATCGGAAAGATTTAGTAAGCTTAACCTGGTAGAAGTATCAGCTGTTGAAAGTCTGTTTAGTATAGAATGTACTAGGTTGAATGCTTCAATATTTGCTCAAGAGATACTTCGGGCGTATGCAGATATGAAATGTCTAATACAGTTGGGTTGTTACACCACATGTGATAATTTTGGAGAACAGGTCACAGAAAAAAATCTGTAAATATGTGATGTTAGAATCAACTAAAGTCTATTTTTAATAAAGGTATATGTTATATTTATGATGTTAAATACAATCTGCATGATTTTTTTAAATGCTGAAGATAATTGGAGCAGAGCGAAGTAGAGCCTTTTTATCCTCTATGCACAGTTCACAGACAAATTTTCAAATTGAAGCAGTTAAAATCGATTTGCCTGATTTTTGTCAAATTAATTTAATGGATTATGAAAACACTAACTGTCATCATAAAACATTTTTAACATCGATACCATTTTGAGCTTAAAAACTATTAAAAGGATAATTATGTCCGTCTGTGTGACTTATTGTAATATAAGTAGATTACTTACTTTACATAAATTGATTTTTGATGCGTTTTGGAAGTAATTCCATCTTCAGAATTTCACTCTGTTGAGGTCGTTAATACATTAAAAAAATTCACAGTACAACATAACACATATTTATACACATTATACAAATATCACAAATAAACACCGCGTGTGCACACAGTCGAATACGTTTAGCTACTGAGGGTATGCTGGGTCTCTAACTTGTAGTACCGCTTAATGTTTGCACTTCGTATCAAACTTCTTAGCGAGTTCATACATTAGATTGGATTTAAAGATTAATTGGTCATTCAACATATGTTCAGGGTTTTTTAACTGCGCTTTATATATTTCATATTCTTCAAACGTGTCCATTTGTTTGCTCTTTCTACATATGTGTAACGGTTGGAAGTTGGTTTCAAAATTAGAGTATGAATGATCTTCTTCTATAATGTGACATGCATAGTTGGACCTGGTATAGGCTATTCCGTTACTTGGAAGATGTTCTTGATAACGTTTTTTAAACTGCCTCCCTGTCTGTCCTATATAAAAACATTCACATTCACCACAATTGATTCTATAAATCCCTGACTTTTGTTCCAACGGCGTTGTTTTTTTGGGTTTAATGATGTTCTTAATATTGTTGGAAGTGCGGTACGACATTGTTACATCAATCTTCCTCAGCATGTTGGTTATAATACTAGGCAGAATAGCTCCATATTCAATAGATCTGAAATGTTTTTTAACCTGTTCTTTCATTGGTTTCTGCGTATTCATAGTGTGTTTTTTAAGTATTTTATCCACCATAGAACTCCTGTATCCGTTTTCCACGGCTATATATTTTATAATATTCAGCTCGTTCTGGAAGTCTTCTTTACTGAGTGGTATTGACAATGCTCTGTGTCAATCAACATAATAAGTTATTCCAGGTATGTTGATGACACGTATGTGTTATTCAACGGAACGTTTAGACAGATCGAAAATATGAAAAGCTACATGAACATTATTAACAGTCAAATCCAGTTCACCCTTGAAGTGGAGTCGGAGAGAATGTTAAATTTTTTGGACCTTACGGTAATCAGATCAGATGTACTTCAATACTTGATTTTCAGAAAACCCACAACTACTGTTTCCACGATTCACGCGGAATCCCACCATCCTATTGCGCAAAAAATGGCTGCTTTCAATAGCTTTATACACAGAGCATTGTCAATACCACTCAGTAAAGAAGACTTAGAGAACGAGCTAAATATTATAAAATATATAGCCGTGGAAAACGGATACAGGTTTCTATGGTGGATAAAATACTTAAAAAGCACACAATGAATAAGCAGAAACCAATGAAAGAACAGGTTAAAAAACATTTCAGATCTATTGAATATGGAGCTATTCTGCCTAGTATCCTAACCAACATGCTGAGGAAGATTGATGTAACAATGTCGTACCGCACTTCCAACAATATTAAGAACATCATTAAACCCAAAAAAACAACGCCGTTGGAACAAAAGTCAGGGATTTATAGAATCAATTGTGGTGAATGTGAATGTTTTTATATAGGACAGACAGGGAGGCAGTTTAAAAAACGTTATCAAGAACATCTTCCAAGTAACGGAATAGCCTATACCAGGTCCAACTATGCATGTCACATTATAGAAGAAGATCATTCATACTCTAATTTTGAAACCAACTTCCAACCGTTACACATATGTAGAAAGAGCAAACAAATGGACGCGTTTGAAGAGTATGAAATATATAAAGCGCAGTTAAAAAATCCTGAACATATATTGAATGACCAATTAATCTTTAAATCTAATCTAATGTATGACCTCGCTAAGAAGTTTGATACGAAGTGCAAACATTAAGCGGTACTACAAGTTAGAGACCCAGCGTACCCTCAGTAGCTAAACGTATTTGACAGTGTGCACACGCGGTGTTTATTTGTGATATTTGTGTAATGTGTATAAATATGTGTTATGTTGTACTGTGAATTTTTTTAATGTATTAACGACCTCAACAGAATGAAATTCTGAAGATGGAATTACTTCCGAAACGCGTCAAAAATCAATTTATGTAAAGTAAGTAATCTACTTATATTACAATAAGTCACACAGACGGACATAATTATCCTTTTAATCTAAGTGACTTGGATACAAACACAATGAATTTTAAAAACTATTGTTTTATTTATTTATACAAGTTTTATGTGTGGAATGGGTTTTATTCCTAAAGATTTCTTCGGTAAAAGATGATAGATATTAATGTCGTTATTAATACAGCTGATAGATTGTAAATATGGTTATGTAAACAAACCCCTCAAAATGTAAAGTAAAACATGAACAAATAGGAAGTAAATGAATACTCACTTTTATTTTTGAGTGAATTTGAAAATAAATAATGGGTGCATCTGGCCGCACTCACCGGTAGCTACCGGTAGGTATTAGTGCGGGCGAATGCCACTAACTGAACTTCGGTAGATGACATCACTTCCCCTATCGGATGTCATTTTTTCCACCGCAATAAATTAGCGATACATCAACTACCATAACAGTAGAAATCATGGTGGGAAAAACCATAACTTTCGAATTTGACAGTTCAGTTACCACTACAATCTACTAGTGCATTCGGCCGCACAGTTATTGGTAAAATACACCAGGGCTATAGAATACAAGGGCTAGACCAGTCAGCCAAGGAAAGCGTTCCCTCACTGCCGCTGTAATGACGTCACGGTGGTAACACTTGCTCCATTCCCACCGCTTCTCATAAGTATTCTCTGCTACAATAATTTCAATTTCTTAGCAAAGCTGTAACATTTTTATGATGAGCTCTTCTTTAGTTTTAGTACTGACACTACACAAAGCAATAAGTAGACTGTAAACAATTAATCTAAAGATGTAAGAAGAAGACAGGGTTACAATAAAACTAACTAATTCATAAGTAATAAACCGATGTAGTGTACTAATGTTAGCATACTTTTAATTTGATTCTCTGAAACATTTCTGAAAACTAAATACGAAATTAAACAAAATGTGGCACATTATTGAAAATAATTGTCTTTAATACAATAAACCACCATAACTTGAATCTCTTACTGCAGTTTAATAAAACATGTGTAATACTTGTAAAATAAAACACATACAAGTTATAAATACTTACACATGATGAGTAGGTTATATGCAGATGTGCACATGAAATAATAATTACTGCTGACATAAAATATATTTTTTTTAAAATAAAACTGCTTTATAGAAATTTTCATTCCCTAGACCTTAGGGAATAGTTAATTTAATAGTTGAATTTAAACAATTTAACTATTTAAATTTAAATTGACACTGTGCAATTTAATTTAGTCTAGAAGTTTAACTTGAAATTATGTTTTATTTTTTATTTTTGTCATCAATAATTTTATTACTCTAGGTTTAAATTTGATTATAATTATTTGTATATCTAATTATTCTGACAATTTTAAGTGCATTTTGCTAGTAAAGATTTTTTTAAACATTTTAACTTAAGCTGCAGAAGAAATTACTTGAGGACCTTGGTAACTTTTTAACATAAAGTAATCTCGCTTGCAACTCCTACATTAAAATTTGTTGTTTTTAAATTTTGAGTTATCAATAATTACCGGTACTCTAAGTTTAAATCTTATTATTATTTATATAATATTATATATTTATTTATTTATATCTCATCGTCCTGAAAATGTTTGTTTTAATGCATTTTGTTAGTAAAGGTGTTTCTTGGAATATTCAAGTAACATTTCATTAAGTAATCTCGTCTGCAACGAAACATTAAATAAATAACTACCTTACTAAACATATAATTTAGGTGATTGTGTGTATTGTATAATTTTTTTAAGAAATTCATGGAATGCCTCTTCCAGAAAATTAGCATTAAATATGCGTCAAAAGGCGAAAATCTCGCGGAATTAAATATTTCCTTTAAACACTTGTACTGAAAAAAATAATTGCTCAATATTAACCAAACTCGCTAAACATATAACTTAGGTGATTGTATGTATTGAATAATTTTTTAAAGAAATTCGTGGAATGAATCTTCGAGAAAATTAGCCTTAAATATGCGTCAAAAGGCGAAAATCTCGCGGTATTATATACCTTCTTTAAAGACTTGTACTGAACAAAATAATTACTCAATATTAACTAAACTTGGTAAACATATAATATAGGTGATTGTGTGCATTGTATAAATTTTTAAAGAAATTTGTGGAATGCCTCTCCGAGAAAATTAGTTTTAAATATGCGTCAAAAGGGGAAAATCTCGCGGAATTAATTATATACCTTCTTTAAACATTTGTACTGAACAAAATAATTACTTAATATTCAACAAACTTGGTAAACATATAATATTGGTGATTGTGTGTATTGCATAATATTTTAAAGAATTGTCGTCTGCAACGTTATATCAAATAATACGTGAGAGCTAAGGCGAACCGTGCTTACGCGGCGTGTCTTGGTACCAGAGTGACGTCACATAGGAGGGGGAGCGAAAGGAAGGTGGGAACAGTCGGCAAGCGTCAACATCAAAGAAGTGGACCAGCCCTTGTATTCTATAGCCCTGAGAATACACCTCTGACGTCATCTATCTACTGGTGGATCTAACCCAGCGAACACATAAGACCAATAGAAGGGGCGTATGCACTAGTATAGCGTTACAGCAGGTGAAGCAAAGTCCATCATTTAGAGGATAGAAAGACGAAATCGTGTTTTTGAGAGCAGAAAATTTCAATGCGCACTATCCAAATAAATTGCAGTTTAACACACTTAGGATAAGGATATAACTTTCAAACTTGGCATGCGTATAAACCTTTAGTTTCTAACGATAACAGTAGCATTATAAAAGTTAATTGTTATCTCTACACATTTAAAATAGTTGTTTGAAGTTTTATTTTTTCTGTGAGTTTCCAAACATGACAAAAAAAAAAATAAGTCTGCTACCAAAATTTAAATTTTTTGGTCAGAGATGTCATCAAAGCGAGAAAGTTTTACAGCGGTAACCGAATGATTTTTTTAATGATTTTTATTTTAATCTACGACTTATACTTTGGACACAATGTTAGGTTTAAGTAGAAAGTTCAAACGCGACCAGACGGCATGCGGTCGCCAGCCGACTAGAGCATCCGGGACCAAAAGCCAATTCTTCACTTACTTCTAGTTTTGGATTCAATGCTTCCATGAAGGCCTATTATTGTAATGTAATAATATTACAGTTAGATTGTTTTTATTACTTTGTAAATTAAATATTGTACCAATTATTGATTAAATTAGTCTAACCTTTAAGTCTTTCCATTATGAATGCAAATGAGCAAAACCATAACAGAAAATGTTTCTTAAAACAATGCAATTATTAAATGAAAATGTATGTAAAGTTTTTATAAGTCAATGACTACAAAAAAAGTACTAATTGGGTTATAACTTATCCTACAGCAATCAAAAGTGGTTTTATTGTTATCGTTTCAAAACATATTACATTCCTTGTTTTTCAAAAAATAAAATAATTAAAAGTAAAAATATTGTTAAATAAAACATTATTTGTTGATTAATTCAATATAATTGCAATCAAAGTAAAAAATAAGGAAAAACTACCTACAATCCCTGAAGGCAATAAAAATTTAATCTACAAAGTATAGCAAAAGTCTTGTAAAAATACAAATAAAACTTAATGTTTAAAAATACTAATTATATTTTATAAACGATAATGTAAAAATAAGCAAGACCAGACAATTATTAATAACCAAGTAAATTCAATCTTTTTAAATTTTAAATGTGCCTATTTTGTGTGAATCGTCAAAAATGAGCATGTTTCTTTTTCAGGTAATTCACTTCCCCTACATTATTAGTTGTATAATCTTAATAGTCCTTACACTAAATTGTAGGAAATTAATTTCGTGTCTAGTAAATTTTGCTTTAAATTTATGTTTTTTTTAAGATATTCAAGGTTTTAAAACAAAAGACGGCCACAAATTTGAAATGGCAAAAAGTATAAACTTCATACTGCAAGCTTAAATATGTCCTATTAGTCCATCATTCATGTAACAAGTTTGATATCTGAAGAGGTTAGTAAGACAATATGATTAACTATGCAAAAGCACAAACAGATAGACAGTCAGAAAAAAGCTTACTCATGGTTTTTATCCTTTAATGAGTTCTATCAAATCCCGAAGTTATGTCACTCTCTCGTGTGACACCCCATATCTACGAAAACTAGGCCTAACAGTGTCGCTTTAAAGTTCAAAGTATAAACACAACTTTCATGCACTAAAAACTAAATTAAAATTTATACTCAATTATTCAAATAAATCAATTTTTAATAGGCTAAGTCTCCATCACCAGACCAACCAACTGATACGAAAATAAATAAATATATGTTTATATTAGGAATAATTGAGTGTTAATTTTAAATTAATTATTAAAGAATCCAATGAGGCTTTCACCTGGCCAACCGATACAAAAAGCGCTCGCTTAGGTGATTCATCCCCGCGCCGCCATCTTTGCAGTGGACGAGCGCGGAACAGGTAGCTTTACCTCTGCGCCAAGATACCCCTTCTATTGGTCTTATGTGTTTGCTGATCTAACCAGTGCGGCTGAATGCAATCAATTGCTTTATTATTTTGTAATTAATTGAGCCATAAACATAAATATTGCAAAAAGTCAAGCAAGTTCTATTTATTTCAGCCAATTATCTCCAATTT
>JAGFPH010003101.1:53083-67788 GCA_018207615.1 Philaenus spumarius | reverse complement strand
TCAAGGAACGAGGGAAAAATATAAGTTTTTTCTAAAATTAAAAACTAAGGGGTTTTTGAGGTCCCCGAAAAACGAAAAATCCCCATAAGAAATACATGAGAATTTAAAAACATCTGGTGTGTTTATATTAAAACATTTGGTATTAAATCAATAAATTAAAAACATAAAACATCTGTCCTGTAAAATAATAAGACAGTTAATGTAAATTATATTTTTATGGCCTAAAATGATAAATAAACACATGTATTTACATTTATTACCATAGCAATCAATTGAATAAAATAACAGATAATATAGCTGTTTGTTCCAATATTTTCATTAACAGCTGATTTAAAAATTTGAAGCAATTATTTTTGTATTTCTAGCTTTTAGGTTAGGGTTTTAAAGTGTAGACCTGAGCCTTGCTGGTTATTTTAAACATTATTATAACTGCTGTTATCAAATGTAAGAAATAATTTGATGTGAACATTAAATTTATCATTATTTATCATTTTAGTTTTGAGGTTATTATTAATCGTACAACTTTATTATAAATAAAACATAACATTTGTTTTTAGAAGGTTCTATTGGGGGTTGGCGTGCGGAGAACGCAGGGGTCTCCCCTAGTTTTTTTATATTTCTTGAATGAGGCAACCGTTATTGTCTATAAACCTTGCTTCGTAGTACCATACCATACCGAATGAACAATATTATGTTTCTCAAAACCTATCGAAGCCTAACTGTGACAAGTCACTCGTTAGTACTGTAATACTATATTATACATATTCATGAATATATTGATGAATTTTATTGTTATTAAGTTTTATACTTATCATAAAAGTAATAAACTTACCAAACAATGTAAAACGAATAAAGTATTAAAATAATTTAAATGTTGCCATGGTTATGATACATTTCTTATAAGTATAATTTTTAACTATTTACATTGTCTTTTCTTTTAACTAAATTAATTAATTGATTTTTATGTTTAAATGCTTTTTTAAATTGATCATTGAGTAAATTAATAAATGTTTTTGAGCACAAAACCAACATCTGCGTCATACTACTTCCGTATTAGTAATGTGTTAAATTTCCGGTTGTGAATTATTAGGAAACTTCCAGCCTCTGGCCTCTCTCTAGTCTAGCTCTTTGTGGCAGCCATTGTTTCCTTCTTTTGGAGGGTAACTGTGTTTTTCTTAGGTTTTGGACAATTACTTATTATATACTTACTACAAGTGCTGAACTATTGCAGTTTGCAAGTGTCTAATTATCAGTGAATACTTTGTTTATCGTATGTCCATCCAGAATCTTAATACATTCGGTAAGTAGATTGCTGTTAAATGTTGTATTGCACTAATTTGTCAAAGATGGCGAACCTTATACTAAAGTATTTTTTTACATTAATTTAATTAATTTTTACGCCCATTTAATTACATAGTTTGTATATCATTAAATACATACATTTTTGCCAATTTAAGTAATTATAATTAAAATAACACTTAAAAGTTTTATCGGTGAATGCTTGTTTTTGGGGTTAGCTGATTTTTCTGGTTAGCCTAGACCCTAGAATGATACATTAAAAAAAATCGTGCAGGTACGTAATAGGTTTATAATTTATTTATTTCAGTGAATATTCTTAAATATAAGTGTGCTTTAACCCTCTAACTCTCAGACCACTCTTTAAATTGAGTGGTCTCGACGCCCTGCCATAATGAATTGTGTAGTCTGTGACAACTCAACTTTTATTGAATATTTCACCCACTAAAAATCATACAATCGCAATAAATCAAAAACCGTTTGAAAGGAAATGATATAAACTTTAATGTTTGTATTTCCAAATTTTTTCTAAAACGTCTATTTACATAGGCCTACGTAATCACCGTTGCAGTTTATTAGTTTTTGTACAACTCAATTGTCGCGCGGATTTTGTCCCAAAACTTAACGAAATAAGGCATCTTTCCTCTGTCTAAGCTCGCCCAGTTCTTTGTCTGAGTTAAATTTATATATATACCATTGGATCTGTTACAATTCCCTCTAAATAACGTTTCCAGCCAATCAAAATTCCGTCAAATATATCCACAGATATTAATACCGGTAAGGGCTTTTGTAGACCCTTGCATTGGTTACTTTTCCAACCAATAAACAGCCTTATTTATAACACGTGAAAGACGGGTGATGTCATTCTATTTTTAGAAATCTTTTGGTAAAAATTGAGAACGGCGTGACCAGAGGTTTTTTTTAAATTTCTTCATATTATGAAAGAACACGTTAAACTGATTATAAAAACATGGAAAATATCCGCGGGAAATAAAAATTATAGAAATCATGAGAGAAATTAAAGTAGAAAATATAGAGGTTAACTTCAGTATTTTTTTTATATTTTAACACTAAATAAAAGAAACAAATCACTTAATACACCAAGAAATATCAATAATAACTTCACTAAACAAAATTGATGAAAGAAATCACGAAAATATATGTAGATATTTATATAACTTTCCAAAACTTTTAGTTTAAAAACAATAACAATTGTCGTTAAGAAATTACATTGAATACCAGTATAAAAGAAGAAACTTATAATTTCTGATTGCCAACGTTGCCACATTGAACATATGTAATAGGACAAGATGACGTAACAGTAATCACAACATTTTACTAGTCGTTATTATAACATTATATAATTAGAATAAAAAAAAAAAAACTAGAGAGACTGACCTATACTGTTTAGTCACAATATGTTACCGATAACAGTATTATTATAAAATGTCGTCGTTATTATCACATAATATAATTAATTAGAATACAAAAAAAACTAGAGGTACTGACCTATACTGTTTAGTCACAATATGTTACCGATAACAGTATTATTATAAAATGTCGTCGTTATTATCACATTAAATAATTAAAATAAAAAAAAACCTAGAGGTACTGACCTATACTGTTTAGTCACAATATGTTACCGATAACAGTATAATTATAATATTTCGTCGATATTATCACATTCGTAGGGTTCTAACTTAAACACTTATTATTTCCTAATTTTAGGCAATATAGGAGGCACTGATAAACCCACTCAAATCTAATTGCAGCCAATCTGGCAACCCTGTTCCTATCGCGTATTAAAATGGGTGTACATTGTCTATGTTAAAATCCCATAAGCGATTTTTGGTTTGTTAATTTGTTATGTTATATTTGATTTAGAATGTTATAATTGATTTCCGGCGATCAGTGAAGTGTCTAATTTCATTATATATATATATAGGAAAAAGTGATATATAGTGTGAATAAAAAAAAAATACTGAAGTTAACCTCTATATTTCCTACTTTTATTTCTCTCGTAATTTCTATAATTTTTATTTCCCGCGGATATTTTTCATGTTTTTATAATCAGTTTAACGTGTTCTTTCATAATATGAAGAAATTTTAAAAAAAACCTGTGGTCACGCTGTTCTCAACTAGAACCAATCTTTTGCTTCCATTGAGTAGAGAATGATTCAAGCTAACATTTAGTTTGAAACAAATATAGGTTACTAGACCGGTTTGTTGTGGAGGACCGTGGGAAAGTCTGTGTTTTCACGGTCTCAAACCAAGTTTGAATTTCGAATCCAACGGACTTTTCTAACATGCAATAGATAGGTCGTTTACGGGCCACTCTCACAAAGGAAGAGAAAATCAAAACATGTAAATTTGAAAAATTTATTTATGGATTTTGTGATAATATTGATTTTAAAATATTCTAAACATATTCATAATATAATACTGAAGTGGCTGAGCTAAACTATTATTAATATATTTTTTATCATTTTTAAAACTTCAAGATTTGTGAAAATAAATCACTCTGGTCACGTTTTTATAAATTAATTTATACCTCTTACATTTTTCTTAAAATTAAACAAAAATGATCTCATAACACAGGGTACTGCATGTTTTTTATAGGAAATAAATTAAAATAACTAAAAAATTAATAATTCAGTAACTGTACTACAGTAAGACCTCGATAATCCGGCACTCTATAATCCGGCAGACTCGATAGTTCGGCATCAATTATCTTGAAAATTTGCACTTATTAAAAATAGCAGTGTTGTAATTATTGAGTGATTTAAGCCCGGTCTACACTGTCTGTTGGCTCCGCAACCGTTAAAAACAGTGTGTAAAAATCTACTGCTCAATAAACTTGTCCAAAACAAACATTTCAATCTAAATTTCTCCGAAAAATCGAACCGATTCAAAACAATGTGCTCTCGTCGTCCTTTTAAAACGTTAAAGGGACCGTTTAACACTTTCGTTGCTGACAGTATTTTGTTGAACGTATTCCACTTAATAAAGATTATTTGAACAAATTGAAGTCTTTGGAAAAAGATACGGTACATTGAATTTCTTGTAAATAATTGTTTGATTTAAAACCGCTTTCAGGATATTTATATTTATTTCGACAATTAAATATCTTGGTAGACCTATGGCTAAATATAAGATAGAATATACTTGATAATGTTAAAATTGTAAGCTTTAAGACGCAGAGTTTGATATACTAATAACGTCAATATACAATTGTGTATCTACTAGTTCCCAGAAATAAAAATCAGTGACTTTTAAGTGACTTTTAGGGTAAAAATTAAAAAAATCAAGTTTCTATATAAAGTCTTTATTCTGTAAAACTTAAAATCACTTGTGACTTATGTCTACTTCTCTTAGTAATACACCCAACTAGTGATACACGAAATGCGCGATGTTTTAGTAGATTGTCTCGATTGTTCAAACATCTCGAGCATCAAACAATCGCGCATCACTACGCCGCAACTTGTCTGCTCCGCTGTTCACTACTACGCCCTACTCCCCTTTACCGAACATTGTTCCTGTTTATATTCATGTTTCGGCAAAAAAAGACATTGAAACAACATAAAACACATAATTACTCCGCTTCATATATGCTCAAAATTATTTTTAAAGGCTAGGTATGTCTTATTAAAAACTTATCAGGTTATTATAGGAAAAATATTTCATCATGTTAAAGCCTGGGGCTATGATCGTAATCATAACATCAGCGTGTCACTCGCACGATAGTATACGGAACCTTTTTTTATTTATTTTTGTTACAATCTAGCGCTTAGAGAGCTTATATTATAAATATTTTATGTACAAAATGATTTTGTTTTAGGCTTTTAAAATTTATTAGTTAGCGGCAATCTCTCTGCAGTTAATGTTACGTAGTTTCAACATGTAATTTACGTGTTCACATACAGTACATGTGCGTTTATTTATAGTTTATTCACTGTCTAAACCATTTTAAAGGAAGACCTCGATAATCCGGCATCACCGGATCCCCGAGCATGCCGGATTATCGAGGTCTTACTGTATTTTAAAGCCTTGAAACTCTGTGATTGTTCTAATTGTCATCATAAAACATTAAATATTATTTTAATGTGAAATAAAACAATTTGTTTGCCTTGTGTAAAGTAACAGGACTCTATTAGCTCAAATTGTAACATACCCGGTATTCATATATTATAAATTTGTAACAGTTAATTGACTATTAAAAATCCCTTATGATTTTTATTCGTCACTTTGGTCACAATACATAAACCAGGTCATGTGACCAAAGTGACTATGACCATATGTGACCAAAGTGATGTTTTGAAGGTTTTAAAATTATATTGCCCTTATTCAACCTCATGGACAGCAATGGCTGCTAGGTTAGGATTGCATCTGCGATCTCTGTTAACTTTAAACTGAATAATTGTTATTAAGATTATAAATTATAAAATAAAACGAGTGACCAAAGTGACTGTGACCAAAGTAATTGTGACCAAAGTGACTGTGACCAAAGTGATGTTTTGAAGGTTTTTAAATTATATTGCCCTTATTCAACCTCATGAACAGCAAATGGCTGCTAGGTTAGGATTGCATCTGTGATCTCTATTAACTTTAAACTGAATAATTGTTATTATTAACATTATAATTATAAAATAAAACGAGTGACCAAAGTGATGGTTAATTAAGGTACTATGAGTTTTTTACCTGTTTGAGTGATGCTTGGTTGAAAAATTAATAATATTTTACACTTAAGTTCACACACAACTATACTTTGTAAAACTAGGAATTCAAATGGACAGGAATTGCTCAAATAAGTGACCATGTGACTTAATAATCGGGAAATTTGAAAACTCTGACACTTGTATGGTGAATTCAAGGGACATGGTTTAAGTATAAAAATACACTGATTTCTTATAAAATAATATTTTTTTAAATATAACTCTACAATAACTTGAGCATTTTTCTAGAGGATTCAATAACATATTTACTAAAATTTAATTTAATTTGGAATATATTAACCTCTTGAACATAATTAGAATGCCTGCTTGGGACAGTGACCAGAGTGATTAATTGCTAATGTAACTAGTTTTTTCTTAGTTAAAATTATAACTAATTTAAAATTATGTGGGAAGTAATGAGGCATTGCAATTATTTATAGTTTAGACTGATTTAAAAATTTAAAACTTAAACACATTTTTAGGAAGGATTGCAGGACTTAAATTAGCCTTCATTGTGAGAATGACCCTTACGCGTTTCTTTGTGTGTGTAGCAAGGATGGGAAGTTCAGACATTTGTCCTCACTTTTGTTATTCAAGAAAGTTAGAGATTATTCAAACACTTTTTAGAACTAAGAAAAGGCATGTAGGCCTATACAGTTCTTTTCTTTGATTTATTCTCTACACTTTGTTATAATAATATTTCATTTTTGGGAAAAGCAAATATTCCTAAATTACGTTATAAAGTAGGCCTACTTTTATTAGCACTCTTGTAGTTGGAACATAAAAACTGGTGTTTTCAAAATAAGAACCTTTGAAATTGATAAATGCTTTTATGCAGTTCGATTTAGAACTAAATTACGAAACTTTTTTACGCTTACGAAAAAATTACAAAAAATGTTTAGGCCTACTACTTGTTGTGTTTTTTTGTTTCTTGAGCTAATTAATAACTTTTCCAATTTTACATCAATAAATTTTTTAATTGCATATATGAATTATTTGAACGTTTCTCTACAATAAAGCCATGCAACGCTTTTGGGTTGGGATAGAATAATTACTATATTTGGTGAATTTTTGAAAATTTGCTTGCACACATTTTTTTTTGCTTGGCATTGCAAAAAATTAACATTGACAGTTCTAGGGTTAAATATCATTCACTAGCCTATTTCCTTTCTTATATTGTATTTGTTGATTGATAAGGAATAGGCTAACTTAGGCCCTTGTCATCACAGTAGAATATATTATAGCCTATAGGCCTACCTAGGTTGTTGCCGACTGTTTTAAGTTTTTTCTAGGTAGGCCTAACAGGCTAGGATTGAAATTATAGTAGGCCTAGGCTTACTATGGCACAAATTTACTAAACGACCCTAAGCCAACAGAAATGTAAGAATGATAAAAACAATAGCCTGATGTTCTAACGTAGGCCTACAGTCTTTAGTCACAGTAGGCCTACGTTTACTTGTATTTCACAATAGAATGTAAGACAACAGTATCGTCTGCAAAAATATCAGCCGAGGTTCGTTTAGTTAAATTTACGCCACCTATTATCCTCTGAACATTGCCCCAGTCTTATTTGTCCAAATATTTTTTTACTTTAAATTAGCCTTTAATCCGAGTGCGCAGATTTGCTGCGACTGGGGTATTTTATTTTTAAAGTATTAATCTGATTTAATAAATCCTTATAACATGGACAGTTTTTGGTAACAATATATTTATCTAGGCCTATATTATTTTTACTAGGGTTAAGAATTGGACCAAAACATTGGAATTAGGCCTATAAATAACTCGCATAGGCTAGGCCTACACATCTCTACCACAAAAATGTCAAACAATACCAGAGCCTAAATATCTGTTTGCAGCGTTTTGGTAAAAAATGCATAACTTTGTTAATATGGTAAAAATAAAGGACGTGTTGACCTTTGTTTTTGGGAAAAAAATTTCATATTATGAAAGAACACGTTACTAAAAATATCCATTGGAAATAAAAATATAGAAAATACAAGAGAAATAAATCTCGAAAATATAGAGGTTAACTTCAATCATTTTTGATATTTTTACACTAGGGCCTAGGCTAAATAAAAGAATCAAATCTTTTAATATATTCCTACACCAAAAAAGGTAAACAATAAGGTGAGTAATCAAAATTAATGAAAGAAATCACAAAAATGTACGTGAATTTACTAAATAATTTCCCAAGACGTTTAGCCTAAACTTTGAAAACAATAAACGTATGAAATAAAATTTAAATGCTCAAATAATGGATGGGATAGAGGTGATTTGACACAACGTTGCCACATTGAACATATAACTTATATGTAGCCTATATATATAAAAAAATAGCCTGAAGTTCTAATTTACAATCTCTAGTCTCAGTATGTAAACATATAATATATAAGTTTGTAACATTTCTTAGTTACTAAAAAAGTGTTTTAATTTCTAAGCATATATATAACTTACAGTCTCTGGGCTAGTTTGTAAATATAAGGCCTACATAAGTTATAACACTTCTTAGTTTGCTAAAAAAGGTTTTTAATTTCTAAATAAATTATTATGTTAGCCTAATAGTTAGCACTTCTTCCTTACATTCTAGTCCCAACAAATCTGGCAACCCTGTTAGTTTTGTGTTGCGTGTGTTAGCCTATATCGCGTTTAAAAATGGCTAAAGATTCTCCATGTTAAATCCCATAAGTGACTTTTGGTTTGGTAATTTGTTATGTTGTATTTATTTTAGATTGTTTATTGGGTGAAGTGGGACCACGTCTTTGCATAGGTAGTTCAACTTTAAACTGAATTTACCAAGTTTTTATTTATGTAATTAATGCAATTTGGCATGCCTTATCTTTGTTTTGTTGGCTATCAAATGATGTGTATTTATTTTTTTTAAATCGTGTTAAGTTTTTTTGGAAATTTTTTTTGTGACTGGCTCCACTTGACCCAGCGATTGGGGTAATTGCAACCAATGCCTGAGTTTCCTATTAAAGCATGCCTAGAGCAGTAATAAGGCAAGTGGATTATAGTCCATTTTTCACTTATTCAGGCAGTTTTTAAAACACTGAGATATCATATTTTTTTCATGAAAAAAAATATCATAAATAGGCCCTAAATATAAAAATATTTTTTTTCTGAGATATGAACTTTTTTGTGTTGGAGAACACAGCATTGCAGAAATCTGTGAAATTTGATTAGAACTAATAAAATAACAACTTATTAATGATAACAATTAACATATTTGTTATTCTTCTCTGACTTCTTGGGCATGATTTTTAAAATATTTAAGTTCGAAAATTTTTTTTTAAATTTAACTTAATTTTTTATTGTGGTCCTTTCCCATTTAACTAAACAGCCATTCCAGGTTCCGTACGGGACATTTAGACATGTAGTTGATCTGATCATGTATTTTCCTAATTTTATGTGGGAGAGATAATTTAAAGAACAGATACTAGCAAGATTCAGCAAGATACATTTGCACTAATACCCAAGTTAGAACTATTTAACTCTTATTTTAACCATGTGAGAAAACATTTACATGCGGTTCCGTATGGGACATGAAATAGCACGACATCCGTGTATTTCGAAGGAAGATTGTAAATTTCTGTGATATCTTTCAAGTTTTTCGCCTATAATTTTTATTTTGAGTTTATATGATGTGTATTTCTAAATGGACAAATTGTTTGTTCATCTAAGTATTATAAAACCAATAGTATAAATACAAAATCATGGTTCCGTATGGGACAAGAAGGATCAGTTCTGTACGGGACAAGTATGGAATATCATAGTATTTTAAGGGTATTTCAGGTTTTTAATGAGTCTTATAATTATTGAATGTGATAGTATCTTTATTTGTTTAGCACAGACTGTTTTTTGTTCTTTATAGATATACGTGAATATAATCATATATATATAAACTCTTGCAAGACAAAATATTTAAAAAAAAGGTTATTCGTAAATTCTAGATACAAAAAATAATTAGTAACTTAATAACCTACTGTAAGAAAACTGATACAAGTTCAAATGCCTTAGGTTAATGTTATTGAATACAAAAGAAACAAGTCTGTTGTTCCTGTAATTAATTGAACTTCGGATGAGGAAGTCTTCTGACAACTTGGTCGTAGTCAATTACACCGCTGTCCACATTTTCTGGCCACTTAATAAAGGTTTGACAGTCAATGTTTTTGGCAAGATGCACTTGAAGCCCTTCAATTGAAACATTATCAACTTGGCCAATAAAGTGTTTTACACCCCTTCCCCTGTAAAAGGACCAATCTCCGGGTCCTTTCCATTAGGTAAAATGTCATTTTTTAATATTTTGTGGCTTTGCAATGCTTCTAGCAAGTACGGTAGTTGAATTGCCATGGTACTTGCAAACACAAACTGTACATGGGATGTTTCAACTATTAGCAGTAGTACATATTCCGGGCGTAGTTCGTAGAAGGTAGTTTTTTCACTTTACTAAGTCCTTTTTCTTGAAAAAACTGCTGGTAAGCTTCTTTAGGAGAAAGAACTAAATATCTTTTCTGCAAGTTTATTCTCTTTTTGGTTAGGCTATTAGGTCCCTCACAAACTTCGTGTCTCTTTTACCTTGAGTTTGGTAACTAATATCATCTCTACTTTAAAAGTTTATTTGTTTCTCTTCCTCCGTCACTTTGCTTTTTGATTTTTTAGAAGTTTTGTGACTTAATAACACTTGCAGAAACTCTTTTATGAGTTTTCTAACTATAGCCTGCTTTTTCAAAGGACTATCTGGAAGGCATTTTTCACCCTCTTCACTGCCTTTCTTAGGCTTTGAGGCGTTTTTGTACGATCCGAGATCTGTATTAGGGCTATTGCCTACTTTCTGCAACCTTTTCTTTTCCTTTTGCTTACTTTTCCTCAAAGCTTCTTCTTCTCTTAATTTAAACTGTAGATCTGTCCTATTTCTTATAGCTTCTTTTTAATTTTCTCTAATTGTTTTTAGACTTTGTCGTTCTTTTTCTCTGTAAGTCGATAGCCTGTCTGACTCGGTCTTCAATTTCTCAAAGTATCTCTTTTTCGTTTCTCTAATATACTTTCCTGCAAATGAAAACAAGAATGTAGTTGCAGCAATATATAAAATAATATGATATCAATTTTCTCAAAACTCATTATTTACCACCCAAAATGCCAAAGCCTACTAAAACCAAAAGCTGAGATTTTCTATCTGCAATTATCCGCATTTGGAGTAGGCTTAATTTATATAGGTCTTTTCTCTACACATAACCTTTTACAATATTCATGCCAATAGCGAGGTTATGTTTAAATTACAAACAATGGAAAACCTTTGTTTTTGTGAGATATAGTGCATATATATATATATATAAAAACGCCTGAAATATTAAACAGCAAAAATTGTAAAAAAGAGCATCTATTTTTTGTTACCTACATTATAAGTTAATGGGCAACATTAACCCTAGAACCGGCAGATAGCACGAAACGTGCGATCATGACAACACATTTGTAACGCGTGATTGTATTGAATATTTGACCCACTAAAAATCTTCCAATCTCAAAAAGACAAACACCATTGGAATGGTAATGTTTCAAACTTTATTTTTTGTATTTACAATTTCTTTCTAAGACGTATATTTACATACGTAATCATCGTTGCAGTTTATTAGTTTTCTACAAATCAATCGGTGCCCGAAAATTCATACAAAACATAACGAAATTACTCAACTTTCGTCAATCTCTAAAACCCGCCCAGTAGGTTGTCTTAGTTAAATCTATGTATCGATGGATTCATCACAATTTCCCCTATCCAAAACTTTCACCCAATCAAAAATCGGACAAATATTTCTGAAGTTGTAAGTGGTTTTGTAGACCCTTGCAATTGGTCAGTTTTCCAACCAATAAACAGCGTTATTTATTTCACGTGATATGTGTGTGACCTCAATCGCTTTTTAGAGATATTTTGGTATCTTTGTATAAACATAATGCTTCAAGCTAACTTCCCCTGTAAACCAAATATGCTATATTTGAACAGTTTATTGTGTAGGACCGTGGGAAAGTGACTGCTAATACGGTCTCACCTAACGTTCAAATCTGAAGCATAACGGACTTTTACAACATAGCCAGACATAGGGGTTTGCGCGCGCATCTTGTACAGACAAGAGTTTTCTATATTTTTCTAACTTTTGTTATTCAAATAATTCTAAGTCAAACACTTTTATGAAAAGATAATTTACAAGTATACAGTTCAGTTCTTTGATTTATTCTCTACACTTTGTTATAATAATATTTTATTTTTGGGCACAGCATATATTAGTAAATTACGTTTCTAACTTGGCATACTTTTGATAGCATGCTTGTAGTAAGAACATAAAATCTTGTGTTTTCAAAATAATAAATTTGAAAATGTTAAATGTTTTTATACAGTTCTATTTAGAACTAAATTACGAAACTTTTTTACATTTATGGAAAAAATTACAAAAAATGTTTACTACTACTTTTTATGTAGACTTAAAGTTGAACTTTTATTTTTCGTAACTGAACATTTTTTGTTTCTTGAGCTAATAACTTTCTAAATTTTACATCTATAATTTTTTTACTGGCATATACAATTTCTTTGAACCTTTCTCTACAAAAAAGCTATGGAACACTTTTGGATTGGGGTTAATTTTTGGCGAATTTTTGAATAAATGCTTGCACACGCCAAAAAGTCCATTTTCGTTAAAGCTGCCGGTTCTAGGGTTAAGTTCATTGGGTTCCAATATTGGTGTGTTATAAGTTTTCAGTTGTTAGTCCTTGTATATTTGTGTGATTGACTAGTTTGTGGGTTGAAATAATTGATTTCACATTGTTGTCCCGTACGGAACTATAATTTTCATAGAAATGTTTAACTAAAATAGCTAACAAAGCTGTGAAACTGTAAGGAGTCATACTTACCTCACTTCAGTGGAATATGATGTTTATAACTTTTCAAGTGACTTGAAGAAGAAAACTTTTTTGGTGCCGTACGGGACAACAAGACACATTCACCTAAAAACGCATTTTCACAGCTTCACAATTCCTTTACAAAGAAACAAAACTTACCACTGTAAACATTGAGGTTATAATATTGTTGAAATAAAATCAGCTGATATTTGGAGGGAAATAAAGCGAAAAACCAGGGCCGCCAATCTAGCTTAGTTATAGACACTCAAACCAGTAAGTTCAGAATACCATTTTTTATACAAAATAAATCAATACAGTAGAACCCCGATTATCCACGAGTGGATTACCCGCGTTGCGGCTTAACCGCGATCGCCAAGAAAATACAAATTAAATACGTAAAATAACCCAAATGCGATACTACGGCGAACGAAGTTTAGCGAGTGAAGGCCCATTATCTTGCGCGCAGACTGTAGCGCCACCTCAAAGACAATACAGTAAGCAGAAAAATCAAATAACCTTCATAACGGGACTATTCTCACCCCCACGCCCAACAAAAACAATAGTAACAACTCGCTATTTCTCCCTCCACGCAGTCGTCAGTGTCACTAAATCAGTGTTAAGAAAAATTCGTTCAGCCATTGTAAAAAAGGAGTGAAATGCAAAGAAACAAAAATGAATAAAGGACTTTTTACTCCATGCTGATAGAGATTGATATTGAAAGTGCATATTGATAACAGTAGTAATGTAGTAGTTATGTACTGGACTGTGTTTGTTTTGTTTTTGTTCTTTGTAAATACAATGTAAAAAGTGTGTGTGAAACTATGTAATTTTTCCAACATATAAAGGTATGTAATACTGTACATATTTAAATGAATTGTTATTACCTGAACCTTTTGTAAAGATTAATTAAGCACTTATTTTAGTTTTACGGTCATTTTGAACTATTTCTAGGGCATTTTAGGTTTGTTTCGGATTATCCGCGATTTCGATTATACACGGAAGTTCAGCCACCCATTATCGCGGATAATCGGGAGTCTACTGTAATATATTTTTTAAAATAAATTTTCTATTATTTTTATGAAATTTAGTATGTTCTAAACTAATACCTATAATATAACAGTTGTTACTTTTATTAAAAAAATTTATTAGATTTTTTCTCAGGCTCATTTTTGCTGGAATGGCTTTAAAATTCACTCTTAACATGTTTTTTTCAATCCTAATAAAAAGGCACTTAAACTATTTATTAACCAACTTAAATGTTTATTTTATTATTTACAGGTGTGCATAGCCTAGTGGTTTTTTAACTTCCCGCTACCAATAAAGGAAAGATATTGATTTCGGTCCGATTTTCGAAAGTCGAGTTTTCATTAAATCTCCACGTTTTGAGGTCCCAGGAAGCCATTCTGACTATTCCCGCCGAGGTGTCCGACCGCGTGTGTGTGTGTGTGTGTGTGGATGTATGTGTGTAAATAAATTTTTGTCGTACAGTTTCTCAAAAACGAATCAACCTATTGAATTCTACGACATGTCATTCGAAAGGGTGTATCAAAACTTAGATCTGATTAGATTTGAGAGTTAATCCATCGAGCCAATCCGAAGAAATTTAAAAAAATAACCTAAATTTTTTTTGGAATTTTTATGTTTTTTAAAAATAACTTTTAAGCGTGCGAAAAAATCATAATAAAACCATGTATACATTTTTTGTGCTTAAAAAACTGCGTCGACTGCTTTTTTGAAAATGAAAATCGGACGACGCATTCAAAAGTTATCGTTGTTTAAAAATTCACAAATTTTCGTTTTTTGGTATTTTTT
>JAGFPH010003101.1:33826-53073 GCA_018207615.1 Philaenus spumarius | reverse complement strand
TTATCGTTGTTTAAAAATTCACAAATTTTCGTTTTTTGGTATTTTTTGGTATTTTTTTAACATATCTTCTAGATTTCTCAATCAATCAATATAAACCTGTACATTTTCTTTTTGTGCTTTAAAAACTGCGTAGAATGCTTTTTTTTAAATGAAAATCAAACGACGCATTCAAAAGTTATCGTTGTTTAAAAATTCACAAATTTTCGTTGTTTGGTATTTTTTGGTATTTTTTTTAACATATCTTCCAGATTTCTCAACCAATCAATATAAACCTGTACATTTTCTTTTTGTGCTTTAAAAACTGCGTAGAATGCTTTTTTAAAAATGAAAATCGAACGACGCATTCAAAAGTTATCGTTGTTTAAAAATTCACAAATTTTAGTTTTTTGGTATTTTAACAAAAAAACTCATTTTAAGCGTTTAAAATTCAAACTAAGCGGGAAGTTCTAGGGTTGGCCTGCACGGTCAACCAATTTTTTACTGTAGGTTGTATGAGGAAAATGATATTTTAAAGTGCAACTCTCCTCGGCATCCCAGATTTGGTTCTGGAGTAGGCTACCATCAGTAGGCCTATGTCTGAAGTATCAATAAAATGAATGTCTTGATTTTCAGCCCAATTGAAGGTTGTTCCTTTGTTATCGGCTCTACTTTTTCTTACAAACATGACTCAAAAACTGCGGAGGATATCTTTTTTTTGTACTTGTCGGTTATAGGCACCACCTTTTTTTTAGGATTATTTTTTCCCTACATTAAAAGTCAAAGATGATACTCTAGTAATTATAGTACTTGGTTCAATGTTCTTTGCTATTTCTGCCAAAAGCGTAGCAGCATTCCTGTTTTGGATTTTAACTAAAACGCCTTGGAGTCTCATTGCACAATCTAAAAAACACCCACTGTTGTGATAAAAACTTGACCAGCAAATACTTTTTTGTTTTGTAAACAAACTTTCGTCGATCTCGGTCATTTTGCGGGCCCGACCTCGAACGACTTTTGTACCTAGAAGTCAGACTCATTAATAGGAAATAAGTGGTAACCGAAATAATGGAAGTATGTTTGATAAATTTATCATAACCTGACCTAAGTAAACCGCCTCTGCTCGATCTATAATTAAGTGGTGCCTATAACCAATAAACAAATCTTAACAATAACAAATAAACAATTGAACCCAATGATTTGGTTCAACATCTCTTCTAACACAATGAGATTCATCAGATTCCCTCTCTCTTTCAAGAGCAATAATTTCCTTTATTCTTCAACATTTGGAACATCTTCGTCTAAGAAAATCTCACCTAGATCTGAATCCTCGTCACTTTCTATTTTTTTTTTGGTTTTCCTTCCTGATCTTTCTTGATGGACTTTGCAGCAACTTCTGATTCATCTGGCTTTCTTCGCTTTTAGCTTGCAGATTTGTTATTTTTCACTTCCATTTTTCTTTTTTTCCGACTGTTCTTCTCTTTTTTTATCTAAATACTATTTGGTTGTTACAATTTCAGCTCTTGAAGCTAATTTTTTCCATGATCTTTTAGGAGGAAATTACTTCACAGTTTTTAAGAGGATGAACTCTCAAAAGACTCATTTTCAGTAGTCTGAGATGGTGTTACATTAATATAAGTAAGATACGTGCTTTAAAATCCAAAAAATACCGTTTCGGTACTGGTTGCAGAAACCCTATGCACTGTGGCTCCACTTGCCACATGACAAAAATTGATGGGGTAAGTGAGGCCACCGCCATATTTTTTAAATATGCATTATTGAGCAAAATGGCTCATACAGGCTGAATCTATACATAAAAATCACCAACAACTTTTAGTGTCTAGAAATCGGAGGTGAGAGTCATGCAAACTTTGCCCCTGGCATATTTCCATTTGGTTGCGAAACTTCAGGTTTGTTTTTGAATGCATGAAAAAAGTATGGTTTGTCCACTGAAAGTGATTATAAAAGTGAAGTATGTTGGAAAACATAATTAAAAAAAGAAAAGTTGCCATCTTTTTACTGAAATATTTATATTTAATTTACTGTGGCAGCGACTGGCTTCTTTTGCTCCGCGGCCCAACTTACCCCATTTCACCCTAATTGATTTCCTGCGATCAGTGAAGTGTCTAATTTCATTATATATAAGTTATAAAGGAAAAAATAAAATTTAGGTAATTCTATTGAAACCTGTGGTCAACATGTCATCACTAGAATATGTGTGTTAATTGTTTGAACATATAGTTACATGCACATGGCAGCTGATTTGAAGGTTAGGTTGCTAACTTAAATAGATTTCAAAATGAAAGCATACAATAAATTAGCCTAAAATTCTAACTTACAGTCTATAGTCGCAGTATGTTTCCACATTGTTAACATATATATAAGTTTCTAACATAAAGTAAGTTGTTTTGTAACAGAAATATTATCTGGAGTGTGGAGGCTACTTTCGCCATGCTATTGTTGCGAGTAAGGTCTCAAAATAAAAACCTATTTAAAGTTTTTCAACTCACAACTAAAAAAAATTATAAAAACGATTTTCGGGGACTTTACAAAAGAAATAAATAAAAATTTATTGGTGGGGAGCTATATCATTTCATTCTAAATTATAATTTTCTCTATATAAAAAATATTTCTAAATCAAATATCAAACTGGTGAATTTCAAAGATTCTCCCAGTCATAACTAGTTTTATTTACAGAAAAATCTTATTAATTGTCTGCTGTAGTGGTAGCCATCTTTGATTTTTAGATCCCGTAAGAGCAATGTTAAATTAAAACCATTTAGTTCGTTTATTTTTTAACATAAAATTGTAAGTACCAAGTTTAAACATTTAATAATTAAAAATAAAACTCAAGCCGAATCCACAATTTTATAAAGAATATTCAATTTTTTTTAGCACTCAATTACAAAAGACAAAAGATGGATTTACAATAAAATGGTTTTAAATGAGGCAATGTCAAAGTGCGCTCAGCTGCAAGAAATTGCACTGTTTAGATACAGTAATAGGATGAAGCGCTGGAGTCGCTATTTGCTTTTTCTTTTATTTTAGCAGAGACCCTTAATTCAGAGGAAAATTGCAGTTCAATATGCATTTTAAGAGACAAACCACCTGTGAAAATAGCTACGAAAACAAATGTATGTTTGATTCCTTCATTCTTATCCCTTGTGGCAGGCCCTCATTGTGGCTTTGCTCTCCCTTCCACTATGCGATATTCGACTGAAGTGCGTGTGATTGTATTCGTCGCTCGCTCTTTTCTTCCCACTTATCATTGCTTGTAACGCCACTCCACTATGCGCTTTCCCTAAGGAGTGATTAGTTTCCTACAAAATGAATAAACCATTCAGGAATGGCCTAACCAGAAGAAAGGAAAATAAGGAATATTTTTAGTAGACTTCATATCCATTGAAAAATTTTTGGTACATAGGAAGATTAATATTACATTTGCCTCAAACTAGATACAAAATTCACAGTTGTATATAGAAAACAAATACTGTATATGTGCTCTTATGTTGTAATATTTTATTATTACAGAATTACACTTACAGTATTAGAAAGATAATCTCAAAAATACTTACAAAGTTTATTGTTTTTTTTTTAGACCCCTTTGCAGATGCAATCAAGGGTTCAGATGATGATGTCCAAGACGGTCTCGTGCATATAAGAATCCAGCAGCGCAATGGTCGTAAGACCTTAACTACTGTGCAAGGGCTGTCTTCTGAATATGACTTGAAGAAAATTGTCCGAGCCTGTAAAAAGGTTAGTTTTTAAAAACTATTTTGGTGAAAAATTGAGTTACATTAGAGTTGATTATCCGGAATAATGGTTCGGATAATCAAACAGTGCTTTTTATTTTCAGATTACTTGAGCAGTGTTCATTATTACACTTTCATTAGTTATAGCATACATTTAGGTGCAGTGGGTCCTGGCTCGTGGCAGGTTACACAACCCCCTAATAATAATAATATAGCACACAGGCCTATTCCGAATTAAATAATGACAGTAGACTATATATTACAGTAATAAGAAAGAACACAGTTGGAAATAAGGCATATATAGTACACATAAATGTACTGTATGTCATGAAAATAGTGAAGGGGTTCATTCTGTGTCAAATCAACACAAAAAACTATTTTGATTTTCTGTACTATCACGGATGTTGATTAAATGTGATACATCAGTTACCTTCATATAAACTAAAAAAATTACCAAATATTTTAAAAATATATATTAACTGGTTCGGAAGTTACAGCTATGTAAAGTTTTCCAAAAACACTGGTACATGACATTTGTCAACTGTGATTGTAGCTCTCCTAGTTAAGGTAGAGAGCTAGTCCTAGGTTTAATTTTTTAGCATTTTTCATGTTCTTTCACATGCAAATTAAAAATAGGGGTTAAGAGGAAAACTTTCCTAAAACTCAAAATCAAAATTTAGTTTTTTGAGTTTCTCAAAATGTACCCTTTTAAATATTTTGAAAAAATTCACAAGTTATCTTGATTTTAGTTTTTAGTTGTTTTAGTAAGTTTGATAATGGGAACATAATAGTACATCAAATTTAATTTTAAAAAAAGGTTTGCATTATACCTACTTGAAAGATAGAAAAGTCTATTTATCATGAAAGCATAAAACTAAATTTGGTTGTATGGGTTTTTTTTTAAAATAAGTTGTTGTTTGTTAATATTGACTGCCATTATTATATGTCTTTATACCTGTACAATTTATATTTGTATAATTAATATTTAGATATTTTATTATGTTACAAGTTTATGTTTATTTTATTTTTAGGTTTTAGTTTAACAGTAGGTACTACCTATATTTCTAAACTATAGATTAAACTATAAAATTTGAATCTAAATAATCTACAAAATGGTATATAGGTATTCTTGAGAGGAAACTATAGAATATTTAATCCTCAAAGAGCTGACTGTAAAATACTCTTCAGTGTATGTATATTTAAAAAAATATGTATAAAATTCTTACTAAAAGTAAAAATAGGCTTATTATGTAGGCCTATCATTAAAATCAGAAAAGGATGAATTTTGTATTTAATCTTTTAATCTTAAGGGTCGGCTCTAGTAAAACAGAAAGCAACCTGCGACTCCAGCGCTTCACCCTATAGCGGCGGTAGGTTATGCGGACATTGCTCAGCCTAAATCCATTGAAAACCCACAATTGTTCAAATAGCGTTAAAAAAATACCAAACTCTTGGGGACAAAATTCTTTATCCGAATGGCTTGGTAATTTTTCGTTATAAATAATAGTAACAACATAAAAAAATATTAAAAAACACCCTATAGCGGCGATAGGTTACACGGACATTGCTCAGCCTAAATCCATTTAAAACCCACAATTGTTCAAATATCGTTAAAAAAAATATGAAACTCTTGGGGACGAAATTCTTCATCCAAATGGCTTTTTAATTATTCGTTATAATTAATAGTGACAACGTAAAAAATCAATGTTTTAAATTGTTAATAAATATTAAACAAAATGTTTTTCTTAGTTTTGAAAAAGCCATGTGGGTGCATATTGGCCATGACTTTAAAATGACATATCGTTCATAATTATCCGATCAAAAATAAAGAAAAAATTTGATTTTAATTTAACATTGGTGTTATGGAGTGTGACAGCTAGAGCCGGCCCTTAATATAATTGTCTTAATTTTAATCCTAGATTTTCACAGCTGTTTGTTTTACACAGGTTAAAAATTAAAAATAAATTTTTCAGATATCCTCCCACTAAAAATAATTTCAAAATGTCACTGTATAAATTCCAGGACATAAAAAAGTTGCTGAACAAAAAATGTAAAATTGTAACAACTCTTTCAAACAAATTACTGTGGTTCATTATAAGAAGCAAAAAACGTCTAGCGTCTAGCACAGATACAGATGTGTGCACTAAAGCAGCTGACTTTACAATGCTAACAAAATTACATTTTTTAAAGTATCGATTTTAAGTTTTATATTATACTGTAATTATTTCTGACAAAACCATATAAGAAACTCTCATGTTGAATAAAAAATGACGACTTGAGACCCGTTTTAAAAAACCTCTGTAGAAAAGTCGCAATTGCGGCTTTAGTGCTTAAAGGATTAAGACCTGTAGTTCCCAGAAAAGGGACCTGTAGGGGGGGGGGGGGGGGTTTGGGTATATATGGAGCTTAACACAGTTGCTGTGTGTGTATTGCTTTTAAAGAAAGGTCATTGATTTTATGATAATCAAATAAGGGGACAATATTTCAAAAAGTGTTTACTTCTCTGATGGATCAGCCGCCCATTTCTAAAACAGGAAGAAGATTTTGGTATTGATGATGAATGGCACTTCTCAGCTACAGCACATAAGAAAGGCGCATGCGATGGTGTTGAGGACAGTGTAAAAAGACTAGCAGCCAGAGCAAGTTTGCAGCGTCCGAATGAAAATCAAATCCAACCTCCATTTGAGTTGTATTTGTAACACATGTGCATACATTGGCACTGACAAATCTTTGAAAGATCGTCTTAGATACAAAGAACCCAAAAATTTCATAGTTTCATGCCTATCCTAGGTGTTTTCTGAATCAGACATGTTATCTACTGAGAAAGTGACCATTGTGCAATGCAACTGACAAAAGTTAGTGGATACATAACCTTAATCTATGAAAATAACTTTTGATTCTTGCTGGTCCATCAACATCTTTTGCTTACCCTCCCAGAAAAGCTGACATCCTTTGACTCCCTGTAACACATGTACTGTGCATAGTGATCCCGATTGGAAGAGTATGTAAGCTTGAAGATAGTTGAAGTTCAACCAACTGTTCAGTCCTTCACAGACTACTACAAGGAGTTCTATGGGCTATAAAATACTTTCTTTACAGGTTTTTGTAATGACCTGTTTCTATTGCACTTTAATATTGTTGGTTAGGTCTAGGTTAGTGTATAGTTTATACTAAAAACTTTTGGACTATAATTTTTCATACACTTTTTATTTTACTGCTATAAGTTTCTGTTAGGTCAATTAAAACAATTTTATATATAGGCCCAGAAATATTTATTAAGGCCTAAAGTCAGTCTAAATTAGAAGTTTAAAAAGCTAAACTGAACCTTTGCATTGTACGTGAAATATGCTTTATCAAATGGAAATTAAATGCAAGCGTTTTTTTAACACAGGTTCCCATTGTGATCCCATTATGAAACTTACAAAAACATTTTAAAACCATATAAAGATAATTTATACATTTTTATAAATTTTTTAAAGGGGTGCATTTTAAGAAACTGAAAATACAAATTTTGAGTTTTAGGAAAAAGTTTTCCTCTTGACCCCTATTTTTTATTGTTGCATATGTGAAATTGAAAAATGCTAAAAAATTAAACTTATCTCTATTTGGTTTTTACTTTCTCCCCCTATGCCTTAGTATATGGAGAAAGTATTGTTTTCGTCAGAATTTTCGAATTTGAGTTTTTGGTGGAAATATCCGTTTTGGTGCCCCCTGAATCCAAAAAAGTGGTTTTTAGAGTTCAGTCGGTAATTTACCCCTAAAACCCATAAAAAACTACAAAAATGTAAATTTCTCAAAAACGGCTCTAACGATTTTGATCAAATTTTCAGTATTTATAGTGCTTAAGATGCCAAACAAAATGACACCACCCGCTTTTATCAAAACTTCAGCGTTTTATAACTATGGGGAAATGTTTAAACAAGTTTGTGTTGTCAATCTAACATCGCGGCGGCGGCCGCACGGGGTAGCGAGCACGGCCAGTAATTCAAAACAAAGGTCACGCGATCAAGTCCCGCTTGGGACAATGATTTTTTTATCCGATTGACGTAGGTAGAATATTATTTTTTTGTTTTGTTCTAAAAAGTAGTAAATAAAATGATTAAAGACTATTTTATTTTTTTTATAGTATATAAATTTTGTAAATTAAAGCATTTTTTATTGGTTCAGTAAGGTTCAGACACATATACCTGAGAAGTGATTAACTTCATTAAAAACAATATTATTTTGACTACAGTAAGTTGGGAGAAAGTTTGTGTCAGTTAACTGATACCGTTTATTTCAAAGTTATTTTATTTTGAAAATACTTTATGTATCTGTGGCAGTGCAAAATAAAATTTCCCTTTTGATTAACTAAATCAATCTTGGTACAAATATAACCTTTGGTTCTGTTGTGATATTATTCTAATGCAATTTATTTCAATTGAATTAAATGATGTTGTAACTGGCCTATAACAATTAGCTATGTATAAAGTAATTATGTTGTTTATATTGAAATGAATTATCTAAAATCAACAACTAAAATTGTCTAAACAAAAATAAAATTATAATTTGAAATTTGACTTGGGTAGACTGAAATTAGGCTTCAAAATAAGTGTCTGTGTTCTTACACCTGTTTTTTATCATGAAAAAATGGATTTCCATTGCTCCCTGAGATAAAAATTTTCAGAAATGTGTTTTTATAAAATTTACTAAAGAGTTCTTAGTTAATTTTGTGTCTTAACCCTTAACGGGCGGCTAGCGCCTTTATACACGGCATGACCCATTCTCTAAACGCGGTTAACGCTTTTAGATGCAAAAACACAAAAACATGCTTAGATGATCCCATACATAGTTCACGAAACTTAAAATAGAGTACGGATTGATGTTCTTTGAGTATGTTTAGACCAAATAAAAAATATAAGCAGAGTCTGTGACTTCTTATCGCTCTGTGTTCTGTCGCCAAAGCAAATTAATCTACTATCGCTTGTGTTCTGAGCGAGGCTTATGCCTATAGACGCAAAACATTTCATTCAGTTGTTTGTTGTATTTGTACAGTGAGTTTAATGATATTTATTACTGAAAAGTGAATATGAGTGTGCCTTTTATGTGTAATATTGATGAAACAACAATCAATTTAGTAAATTTGTATTTTTAGACAACAAGAATTACTACATTCCATGTTTATGTTTTTTGTTTTCTGTAGCCTATATAAAATGTATTCTTGTATGCAATCTTTTTGTAAGATATGTTTATTATTATTTATTTTGTTTTCTTTTTATATGTAAGAATTTAGTACGGTAATTATTTTATTTTTTGACTAGTAAAAGAATTGCTTGTATGTATTTTGTTTTTAAAGAGGCTTATTGTAAATTTTGCAAAGTTTGGTTTGAATTTTTTAATTCGTAAAAAATAGTTTTAAAAAGTTTAAAATTAGCTGGATATTTTTTATCCAGCCCTGAGAAAAAAATTTTAAAAAAATTTTTTTGTAAATGAGCGGTAGCCCATGTTTTAGCTTGGTGTTTTAAGGGTTAAATCGAAATCACACTGCGAACAGTTTCACTCTCCCTGCATGTAGTTGCACTCATTCAAAACTACAACTGATTCCTGACAAACAAATTGGTTTCTTATATTCAATACGTAAATATAAATTAGTCCATTTCTTTTGGAAAACAAACTCCACATTTACTTCAAGCAATTGTACTTGTGCTGGCTGCTATATTTAAACTACACTACTGCATATAAAAACCTAGACTAGTTTTGTGTAGTCTTTAAACTAACATGAGTGTTTACTAACTACAAATAATACAAATTTTTTGCGTTCTTGCATCAACAATTAAAAAGCAAATTAGGGTATTGCGCAACACTACAAGCCAGTTTCATACGTCTAGCAAAACGAATTCGATTGTCAATCCTTAATAACAAAAACCATAACTTATGAAATGTTGAAGGTGAATACAAATTTAATTGAATACAACTTCCTATTTTCTATTTTATCAGTTTAGATTAATGTTTTACATAATTTTACATTTTTAGTTTCAATTTTAAAATCTTTGTAATTCCACGGCCCATAAAAAATGTCATGATGGAAAGTGACCACAGGCCACCTTATTGACCTCTGCTTTAGATGAACATATTATTTGTATGTAACTAACTGACGAATCAATTTCACATTAGCCTTATACTAAAAAGCTCAGCAATCAAAACCTATTTTTCTTCTAAGTAATGTGTCAACTTTGTCAGATCTTAAGTGGTTTTTATTGCCTTAACTCATTTAAAAAAATTCTAAATAACATTTGTTAGTTAAAGATAAATTGAATTAAATATTCATATGTTGCACTAAACTTGTTACAAATGCAATGCCTAATAATCATTAGTGCTTCATGTAACATTGTGTTATAACGTAAGTATTTATTCACTATAATAATTAAGGCTTTTTATTCAAATAAGTATACAGTAATCCCTCGCTATTCGCGGGGGATAGGTTCCGACAAATTGCCACGAATAGTGAAAACTAAATCTTTTAGGAAAAGGGGGTTATGTTCTTGACAAATAGAAAATTTTAAAACATTATGTACTAATACCTATAATTAATTAATTTACACGATATAGGCAGTCGTTGTAATACGCTGTCCGGCTTTATGCGGTAAAAAAAGTCCTTGAAAGGTATATTATTTGAGCTGAGTTGTTTGGAGTGTAGAACAGTTGATAAGTTAATGGAGCATTGTTTGTCATCTCACTCTCCCCTCAAGGTCAGTGCTCTCATAATGGTACCTTTACCCCGTGTCGTAACACTTCGTCCCAAGTAACAATTCGGCCCAGTAACATTTCGGCCCGAATTCCTCAGATGTGGCCTGCGGTCCAACTCTCTACCTGCTCACTAGTAACACTTCGTCCCAAAAAATATTTTGGCGAGGGTTTGACAGTTTTGAAAGCTGAGACAGAGTATTGCTAGCGCCAAAATATTGAAGTCTGGGCTTGTCTATATAAAGCACGTTAGCGCAGTGGATTTTCAAATCTATAATTTTAATGACGTAAAACGTGATAATAATGACGAAATATTATAATCATACTGTTATCGGCAACATACTGTGACTAAACAGTATAGGTTAGTACCTCTGGTTTTTTTTTATTCCCTTACACAATTTATGGCAGACCCTTACACAATTTATGGCCTGGGCGCTAGGAACACTATTCTGAGTGGTTTTGACCGCGGCGCTAGCAACACGCACCCGGTCATGGGCCTCTTACTACAGTACGATTTTTTTAACCGTGCCCTCGGCCAAATTGTACTAACCTGAATGATAACGTTAGAAATCGCTCTTGCCTACTCTAGTTTTCTCCACGAAAACTGAGCCGAGCGGCTTGAAACAGCGAAAACCGAGCTTCAATAACACTGACATTTAATACACTTAGCAGCGATGTAAAATTATGAAAATTTCACGGATACGCAGATAAGAACCATACGATTCGTATGATGTAAAAGAAAATCCATTACAAAACCTACTTCATATTTTAAAAATCAATATTACAACAAAGTACTTTAATAATGACATGAAATTTTCACACCGCTGGAAAGTTTTTTGTTTGTTGGTCAGAGACAAAGTGTTCGCGAGAAAGTTTTAGATAAAGGTTCAAATTAAATATTTTATTTGAAACATTTTTTCGTTTGACTTACGGTTTGCTCGGTACGGATGTCTGGAGTTAGATTCCGGAGAAAACTTCCTGCCTGGGGGGAAGTAGGCCTACTTGGTGTCTGGCATTTACCTTAACCACACCACAGTATTATTATTCGAATACTCGAACAAGAGACAAGTAGTCTATGACTCATTCAAGTAGTTTTTATTTCAATAATTTTATTCGAATAATTATTCAATCATTTTTGTTTATTCGAAGTTTGTGGAACTGCCTTTACAATTACTCCCCGCTACACCGCTAGCCCACCGAGCGCTAGCCGAGCCGAGGGCACGGTTAAAAAAATCGTACTGTACCTGAACTGCGTTCCTCAACCCTTGTCAATTTTCCGTCGGGCCGAAATGTTACTCCATTAGCTTATTTAATCAACTGTAAAAGCGAGTGGGACGAAGTGTTACTGTTTTTCTAAGAAATTTGAGTTTGGCCGAAATGTTACTATACCCCTTTACCCATCCCTACTAGCTCGTTCATTGTCTGGGTTTAGAACTTAGTCTTGTCAATTTTTGTCAAGGCATCAAACTGTCGTTCGCCGTCAGTAGCGAAAATATTAATTACGACTGTTACGAGTGATAAAACGTAGTAAAAACCTAATTTATTTCAAAATATTTTACTGTAATTTTAATTAAGTCTTTAAAATTAATTTGACTTGCTGTACACTAAATTGATGTCTCCAACTAAATCACAGTATGCCATTGACCTTCATTTGCACAAGTCCACTTGTATTCACGCAGAGGTGTGTTGTAGGGAAATCCCATCTTGTATGTTTTGTTGTATTTGTGAGTGTTTCGCCGACGTGGTATTTATACAATGTTATTAAATTCGTACAATAATAATTACAGTGCTACACTATAATAATTTACGAATTTTGCATGCACTTTATTGCTATTTATACAGTATATTTTTCTTTTTTTAACGACCGTGAATAATTAAAACCGCGAATACCAATTCCGCGAATGTCGAGGGATTACTGTATATCTTTGAACTGGATAGTAAAATTATAAGAAAATTGTACTTACTACTCATGTGATACAGTCAAACTTCCCATTAAAGAAATTTTCTAAATAACTTTTTTGTGAACGCCATGACATTAGGAAATAATGTATAACTTTCTCCATTTAACGAAATGTGTACTTCCTAATAACGAAGTTGAGAAGGGGGAAAGTTTAGCAATAGGTTATCTCAATTTTAAGGAACAAGAGTCAGTGGGCTAAAAGTACTCTCGATTTCACATTAACCGTGCAGTACAGGTCTTACGTAAGAATAGACATGCTACTACCATTACAAGGAACATCACGTTTATTGTCATGCGGGTTGCATTACAACTGACCAAGCATTGCATGGGAGTTGATTTTTTTTAGTTGGCTAGTATAGCTGAGACTGTTGTATGGATAACATGGCTTATGGGCACTCAGTACTGAACGGTGAACGTGGAATCCAGTGTAGAAAGATTTGGAAGGATAATGTGTATGTTCGTGCATTTATTAAAGTTTAAAATGAAATTTTGTCTGCCTTGACCGAATATAATGCTGCGTAGTTTTCTAGTATAAGTACATTCAACAAATATGTCAAAAAGAAATTGTCTGCGTGTTTTGGAAAAAGTATTTGTTATATAGGAGGTAGATAAGGGATTAAGAAAAGTAATTGATGAAAAATTTAGTATTCGGCAAATTTGGTTTACTGTGAGCCTATTTTATAAAGTAATGTACTGTAATTAATTAATCTCCTAAAATAGTGTAGGGTTCTACGTAGTACTGACCATACATAGCCCCGTATTTGTGTATTTCGGGCTCAGTTTTGTTTGTTTAGGGACTAACGTACGCATATGTTTCAGTACTGCAGTAATAATTAACAATTTTATACACCTTAATATATTTGTTGAATTTATTCACATGTAATACTATTTTAAAGACTTTTAAGACTGAATATAGCCTACAAGGCAACGTTATTATATTTCATAACTTACTAACTAATTTAAGCACATTTACCAGACACTAATATAAATAGTGGCTTTGCTCACGCTAATATTATTATTTCATATTGATATTGTTTTAGAGCACCACAATTCTGACAGTTTTCTTGTAATTTCTCCGAGAGACATAGTTGTAGTTTTGTTGTTCCGACACAAAACATATTTGGGGTTTGATTGATATAGTTTGTAAGTTAAATAGTATTATAGATTAATTTAAGTATCTCTATATTTCATTCAAAGTTTTAAGGTTAAATTTGTAGTAAAATATTATTACAGATTAATTTAAATGCCACTAAATTTCACCCAAAAGATTTAGTGCTAAATAAATGAATTGGCTAAAGCAAGAGAATATCTAAGGTGCTATTCGGTTTAGAAACTTTTTGGGCCATGTTTAAAATATCGCTGATGTTTTTTTCTGTTCTTATTAATAATTTGATATGTATTGATTTTAGGAGTTTGCCTGCAATGGTACAGTTATAGAACATCCCGAATACGGTGAAGTATTGCAGCTTCAAGGGGATCAGCGAGAAAACATCTGTCAGTGGCTTACAAAGACTGGACTCGCAAAACCTGATCAACTCAAAGTCCACGGTTTTTAAATTAACAACAAAATATGATTCTTACTTCTAGTTAGCTAATTTGAATCAAACACAAAGAAACGGTCTCTGCAAAAGCAATAACGTAATAACTAGTGAAGGTTTTTGTTCAATATAAGTTGCTCGGTTTATTTACTTTGTAATAGCTGTAGCTTTGGACTTGACAAACTGTATACATTGAAGCAGGATGAATGTGTTTTACTGGAGGTAGTATGTATCTGGATGCAATCGACATTTTTAGAGAAATCAATTATTGTTCATTTAAATTAAATTTTATTAAATAAATCAATTTTTATATTATTTATACTTTTACATCGCTTGTTTTGTGTTCTTTTTTTGATATATTTGCATATTTATTACTATGGCACAAAGTATAATGGAATTGTCAGAACCTAGGGGTAGATTTCTCATAGATTATTTCTGCCCTCATGTGCCTTCCGATGTTGGTTTAATACCAGCGTTGTCACTACTTAAAAATGGTACGCGACTTCTACCATAATGATAATCACTATAACAGTGATAAAATCTTAGGATAATTCTATGAATGTGATACGTATTTTTCATGTTAATTTTTTGTGTGTTTTTTGGTGTTTAGTAAATTATTAGTATTGTACAATATCCACTGCAGTATGCTACATATTGGTTCCAGTAAATAAAGCCTGTTATTGCTTAAAACTGAGTTAATTATTTAAATGTTAACCTTTTTTTCTTCTCGATCAAATACATGTATTCACTGTTTCATTAGTATTGTACAATATTAAATGCAATATGTTGCTACTTATTAATTCCAACAAATAAAACCTGATATTGCTAAGAAGTGAATTACTTATTTAAAGCGATACCTTTATTACTTTCTTAAAAAAATCCTCTTTCCTAATCTTAACCACTCAGAAAATTTGGTGTTTGTTTACTTTAGCGTGTCAATCGAAACTACTATAAATACACAAACCTTAACTTTTTTGTTTATAAATATAGTATGTATACACTTCACTGATGCCGAGAAAGCAATATTTAACCATCTTCAACACGTACAATATTAAAAACTTTCAAATCAAATGTTCCTTATGGGAATTTACATAGTAAAGAGCCGACATGTTTTTCTCAGCGTTTTCCCAGCGTTGCCGGATTTGTCTTGTTTTTTTTTTGTGTAGAAAGGAACAGCCAACTCAACTAAGTAAACATACTATGACTAAATACTATAGGTTAGAACCTTTTAGGTTTTTTAAAATTTTAATTGTATAATGTGATAATAACGAAATATAATCATACTGTTATCGGCCCGATTAAGTAAAGAGTAAACATACTGTGACTAAATACTATAGGTTAGAACCTTTTAAGGTTTTTTTAAAATTTTTATTTATATAGATAATAACAAAATATAATTATACTGTTATCGGCCAGAGTAAGTAAAAAGTAAACATACTGTGACTAAATACTGTAGGTTAGAACCTTTTAGGTTTTTTTTAATTATATAATGTGATAATAACGAAATATAATCATACTGTTATCTGCTAGAGTAAGTAAAAAATAAACATACTGTGATAAAATACTATAGGTTAGAACCTTTTAGGTTTTTATTTTTTATTTTAATTATATAATGTGATAAGAACGAAATATAATCATACTGTTATCTGCCAGAGTAAGTAAACATACTGTGACTAAATACTATAGGTTAGAACCTTTTGTTTTTTTTTTAATTTTAATTATATAATGTGATAATAACGAAATTTGGCTAATTTATTACGGAACCAATGAGATTCAATGCTGCGGTCACCCGTTTACTAGTCCACAGGTCACCGATTTATACACCATTCAGTACAATAACCTATTGTTCGATTTGGCAACGTTGATGAAATTCTATTTTAATTACGCAGTTATATTGTAGTTTCTATTCTTAATGGTACATTGTTATTGTTACATTATTTTTTGATTTTTTTGTTTTGAGGGTACTTTTGGAATTAATATTGTTTAGTTTATTTATTTCTTACGTGTTTGGTGTATGTTAAATGATTTATTTTGTTATAATTACGTGAAATATTGCGGGTAAGTCTAAACCTAACCTATATAATTTCAAGTTTTATTTCCTTCATAATTCCTATACATTTTTTTTCCCGGGAATGTTTTTGTTGTTTTTACAATCAGTTAGACGTGTTCTTTCGTATTATTTCAAATTCCCTTAGAAATCGATTGACAAGTTAATGTAAATTTTTATCTAGGCTAATCTTAACCACTCAGAAAATTTGATGGCCAATATTAGTATGTAACATGAAAATGCTCTACTTTTATTTAAAGTTACATCTTTTAAATTATAATAGCAAATATACAATAAAATGTTGTTAACACCCTAACAACCCGAGATCGTATTTTTGCTTGATTTCTTTAGTTTCGAGAATTTTAAAATATGACTATTCTAGTCGTTTCTCTTCGCCACTTTGTTTAGCTGCTGTCATGAACAGTACAAAGTGAAAAATATATCCTGAACAGTACGGATGTAGTTTGCAATGTGAAGGATTCATTACCAGAATCATTTGGTGTTTTAGTCATTGTTTTATATTGTAAAAATTATTGTATTTAAAAGTGGTAAGGAGCAGGTGGTTTTTGTTTAACTGTTTACTGAAATTTTTATTTTTCTAGTTCATATACGGTAGAGCGTCTATAAACCGAACATCAAAAATCCGAACGTGTCCCAAGGCAGCTCCAGCAAAACTTCCGTTTTCGCAAATTCCAATTATTGTGTCGTTATAATTATTATTAGGGGGTTTGTGTGATCCACCACCGGGACCCACTGCACCTAAACCATGAGGTCCTCTGTGCCCCATGTCCAGGCAGCAGTTCACATCAAACCCGCCCTTTTTGCAAACCGAAGAAGTCCGTGGGGGCCTTTCTCTCGTATATGACTGGTGTCAGGGTATCCTTGTCCCAGCTATTTCTGCCTCATTGATGTGAGGGCATCACATTCGCATAGAACGTGGAAAGAAGTTTCCTCCTTCTCTCCACACCTTCAACATAATGGGTTGTTCTCCAACCCCATTAGGTGGAGGTGCCTCCTCAGAGAGTTGTGTCCCGTCAGAAGACCGACCAACAACCTCACTTCCGGCCTGCCAAGACCCAGCAGTGTTCTGCTTAGGTGTCCATCCAGGCCTTCAATGAAATCGTGTGCCTGTCTCTGACCTCTTACCGTCTCTCTCCATTTACGCAAGTGTCCTGATTGAATATTTTTTCTTACGCTTTCTTTCCCATAGCCTCTTGATATTCCTATCATTGGTTCTGGGCCCATCGGTGGAGTTTCTGCTCCTCTCTTAGCCAGTTTATCTGCTATTTCATTCCCTTCCACTCCTTCATGTCCAGGGACCCAAACAAGTCTTACTTGCCTACTGCTTGACAACTTATCCAGCAGTAATTGGCATTCCCAGACCAGTTTTGATGTTATTTTTGTAGCTATAATGGCCTTTATAGCCGCCTGACTATCAGAACATATCGCAACATCTGTGCTCATGCTTCCTGATTCCAGTATTTGTTTTACACATGCAAGTATTGCGTATACCTCCGTTTAGAAGACCGTAGACTATAGTCCCAGCGACGTAGAGTATCTTCCCTGGGTGTACGGTCCTTTATGCATGTACATTCCGGCTCCCGTACCTTTGTGTGTTTTTGACCCGTCCGTGAACCAGATTTGTCCATTTCCAAGATCTACTTGTTCCCGTAGCCACTCTTCCCGAGCCGGAAAAATAGCCTCTAATTTGCTATTGAAATTATACTTAGGAGTCATGTAGTTCGTACCTGCTTTCAGCATCGGATCCCACTCCAGTATCTTGTTCAGACACTCACCGTGTCCATTTCTTGCAAGAGATGTTGACCAACTCCCTCCTGTGTTCAATCTCATTGCGGCCTTACTAGCCTCCTCCTGTACCATGAGGTCCAGAGGTGGGAGGTCCAACAGGATTTCCATGGCCGCTGTGGGGGTAGTTCTCATGGCCCCCCGTGATTCCAAGGCAGGCCATCCGCTGTACTATATTAAGTTCTCTTTTTGCCTATTCCTTCCTGGTAGCAGGCCACCAGACTATAGAGGCAAAAGTTAGAGACGGTCTTATTATAGTAACATAGAGCCAGTTCATCATCTGGGGCCGAAGCCCCCATGAGGTTTCAATCGCTCTCCTACATGCCCAGAAAGCTTTACACGCTTTTGCTGCCTTTCTTCTTAGATGTTCACTCCAGATCAGCTTGGTGTCTAGGGTGACACCTAAGTATTTTGTTGTTTCGGAGCATGTAAGTCTTTGTCATTGCGTCGTTAAAAATTTTACAAAAATCTTAATTGCAGTTTGACATTATTATCTCTTTTTAAACACTTTTTAATACCTGCTCTATTTTCACTAATAAGCTGCTTTAGCGCTAGCAGTAAACATAGAAAGTTCATTAATTTCTCTTTGTGTAATCATTATAACATTGTGGTGTCGTACATACAGTAGTGTACTATACAGTATTTTTTTAGTTTTTCGTTTGTGTTAACTATAATGTAGAAGTGAACTTTTAATTGTGTACTATACTGTAATTAACAGTTACAAGTGTAATCATGTTGGCCCTACTGTGTACGAGCAGGTTCTTCTAAACCATAATATGTAAGTAGTTTTACATACTGTATTGTAATTACATTACTGTTTAACCACTTAAATCGATTAAAGGTCATATATTTTAGCCTAAATGGCATTTTCTTGGTTATTTAAAAAAATCCGAACAAATTGATAATCCGAATCTCTCTAGGTCCCAATTAGTTCGGATTTTCGATGCTCTACACTCATATTACTACACTCATGCCTCCCTTAATTCTTCTACGCCCCCCAGGTTGCGAACCTATGAATACAATGTTTACGGCAAAAATCCTGGAGATAGCAGCACCATTGCACAAAAACAAAACCACATACATACACAAATAGCCCAGTCGGTATAGGTTACAACTACCAGTAATTTGCAATACGGCTGATTTTTTTTTTTATAAGTACCTACATTAAAGTATGTAGATTAACATAAAAAAAAGTTTACCAGTCTATCAATTTCCCAAAGTCGAAAAAAAAAATCGATTATCATTTTTTTTCGATTATCCTTAATATTTCGAGCTGGGATGAATATAGAGGAAAATAAAAAATACCACCGTGTAGGGGAGGTATTTTTCAACAAAAAAGGTCATATGTATTTATTTCGTCCGAGCAATGGTTTGTCTGGAAAAAATTCGATAATGCAGGTATGTATTTTGCAGCAGGGGAAATCACTAAAAGGGGACATCTTATTCAT
>JAGFPH010003101.1:12538-28826 GCA_018207615.1 Philaenus spumarius | reverse complement strand
GATTCCAGATCCATTTAGCAGACAAACAATTATCTCTCGCTTTAGAAGATAAGATTATCTAAAATCAACAAGTAAAATTGTCTCCAAACTAAACTTCTGATTTAAAATTTGGTTTAGGTAGACTGAATAGGCTTATTAATTAATTTGAAATTAATTAATTAATTGAAATTAATTGAAGCCTAATTCAGTCTACTTAAATCAAATTTTAAATCAGAAGTTTAGTTTAGAGACAATTTTACTTGTTGATTTTAGATAATTTATTTCAATATGAAAACGTAATTAATTACTTTATATTATTATGCAGCTAATTGTTATTGGCCAGCTACAACATAATAATTTAATTAAATAGTATTTGTATAGTATCACAACAAAACCAGAGGATTGTACTAAGATTGATTTAGTTAACACTTTCCGTGCTACGCCATTTTACGGTCCTATTAGTAATAACTAGTAATTTGGTGCCCTAAAATCGTGCTTGAGGCTTTAACCGCATCAGTCATAGCTCTTGACGCGTTCGACCTAGTATGACTGAGCGCAGTTATAACCTCGTAAGAAAATCTATTCATTTCATGCCCATTTTTTATGACTCACTTTAAATAAGTTATAAAACCTTTTCTGAATAATAAGAACAATAATATTTTTACATACCTACAACTCATTTATTTAATAAAAAATATCAATAATGAAAACTAATTATATTAGTAATAATAATTATACTATATATAAAATATTGATTTTTGATTCCTGTAAAATTTCACTTTCGTCAGTTACAACGTTGTATGGCGGAGGCATTCAATTGTAGTTATGCGGTATTGCCTTGATAAACCACTAGCTGTTGTACCCGTTCTTCGCACGGGTTGAAATAAGGTTCTCATAAATAAAAACATATAATACTAATGAACAATTTATTTTGAAATATTATAATTAAACATAGGTTAAAATTTTAAAGCCCCTTTGGATTTGACAATAATTTTAAATGCTTTACTTTTGAAACACTCCTTATAAACAACATTCGCTGTGCGACCCAGTGGCTGAAGAATGGTAAGACTGTCTGAACAGCTCACTCTGGAGCAGGCCACGTAGAATAGGGTGGGCTGAAAAAAGCAAATTGTTGAGTATGGTATCGAGTTCTAATAGGGCTCAAAAGTTGCGTATTTATGTACTGATTAACGAAAAAATAGTTAAAAAAATTTAACTTCATGTCTTTAGTTCGCGCAACATTCTTAAAGTTTTGAAAAAACTGAAAAATTACTGAATATTTGAAAGGTCACATACAAATTTTTTTTTTTTGAGTATCATATTCAAATAGGACTCAAAAGCTGCGTATTTAAGTACTGATTAAGATAAAAATAATTTTAATAATCTTAACTTATGTCTTTAGTTTGCGCAAAGGGCTTTAAAGATCAAGAAAATTGTATAAAATCTGCAATATTCATGATTTCTTAAAGTAACGAAACAACTTTGCAGCTTTTCAAATTACGCTATTACCATAACTCCTGATATTTTTATAGCTATGTTTAAGTCACCCTGCAGTAAGCTAGCTTTGTATGTTCTTATCTGCTGAGCGACGGCCAGGCCCCGATTTAGGGTAAGCTGCACCCTGGGCAAAACATTTTGTAGCCGCCCCCTCCCACAAAAAATGACTGAAATATTTTGTGATTCCTTAATAGTATTGTTGGGTTACCCCAATAATGGTGGGCTGATACCATATACTGTAGTAAAAATAACGTATTAGGTATTAACCTGAAATAAATGTTGTGCATACTGTTGATAAAAAAAATTAGTAGGCTTATATTTGTTTTTTTAAATACAGTAGAACTCCAATTATCCGGATCGCCAATTATCCGGATCAGATTTGAATAAGAACATAGTCAAACGGATGCGAGACTTGGCGGTGCGGAATCGATTTTTAAGGTAGCAAAACAGCTGACTCTGCCTGTTATGTTAAAAAAATAATGTATTTTACAGTGATTTAGTGTTGTTTCTAAATATTACGTAATGTAAACATTGTCATTGATATTGTTTTTTCATAATAAATATCGTAAATGTTCTCTATTGTGTTTCGTTTACATTTTTCTCCTAAAAACGGCCTTTTTTCGAGAAAAATCCAATTATCCGGATTTTTGATCCCAATTAATCCGGATAATTGAAGTTCTACTGTACGATACATTTTTTATAACAATGTATTTAGTGCAAACATACATGAACATAATTTTAAAGGTACCAGTTTGCGCATTTTGAATTTTTTAAGTGTAAAACCAATTTGTTTTTAATAAATAAACACAAAATATGGGGACTAAAATTTTGTTATAACTTTTATTATCAAAGAGAAAAACAAACAAAACGAACAATATGAAATAAACGATATAAACATTAACATGACTTCAGGAGCTTGTTATTCGTTTGAAACTAAGGAAAAAGTCAAATTTTTGATGAAATAAATTTCAGTTAGTTAATATCTTGTAATATAATCATTGTCTATACTTTTGTTGAAAACGTTTTAACATAACTACATAGACCTTTTTCTTAATTTATTCTTCGCGAACTATGTAACAACTTCGGAAAAATCAGTTGTTTGTGTTATGTCTTTTTAAGAACACAATAAAACCAAAGAGGAATTATTTTTTTAATGGAAATAATAAAAAAATCTCCGCCCCCCAGAAATTGCCCATTGGTAAATCAGGGCCTGGCGACGGCCAGAGAAAGACGGGTGGCAAACAGTCTAGTAAACAACACAAGTCGTGACAGAAAACTCCCATCTGACCGTTTAGCTCTCATTTTTTTTGCTGATATTTCATTTTTGGGAGTTAAAATTGCTCGCTCACTTAACCAAGTCAAGTCTTTGTTTAAGATATTTTTGATGTCAGGGTAAACCGTCTCAATTAGACATTTTAAATCAGAGACTACTGTACAGAGTTTTTTTTTGGTATTACTATTTTTCCTTCATTGTTTTCTTCAAAATCGCCATCTCCTATTGTCAGCAGTAGATTTGCAAACTCTCCTGCATTCTTATCTCCTTTCAAGTGGACCCGCATGTTAACTGTTAGTGATATTACCTCAGTTTTTTTCCTCAGGTATGAGGATTTGATGCAGGCCTTCACCTGGTCAGCTCGGGTTCCACCGGGCACAACAGGAAGGGTTTGCCTGATGTTTCCGGCGAGCAGAACAGTTGCACCCCCCATAAGACTGTCCTTGTTTCGTACATCTTTTAACGTTCTATCCAGAGCTTCAACGGCACCCTTGTAGGACATGGTACCTCGTCCCACACTATTAATCTACAATCTCGTAGAACTGCAGCCATGTCGCTTTGCTTCGAAATATTACATAATGGAGACTCGTTGTGGTTGAGGTTCAATGGAAGTTTAAAGGTTGAGTGGGCGGTTTTCCCTCTTTCCAAAAGTTTGGCTTCAATCCCAAATGAAGCAACAGCAACTGCAATATTCTTCTCTGATCTGACTTTGGCAAGTAGTAAGTTTAGGACTAAGGTTTTCCCTGTTCCTCCGGGTGCGTCAAGAAAGAATAATTTACCAGTGTTGGAAGTTATTGATGAATTAACTATCTCGTACACCGCTCTTTGGTCATCATTCAATTTTCTTGCATTTGTTTTCACTGTTTTTGCAAGTTCTGCAGTGTCATAAGCCAGCTTACGGACGTAGTCTCTGTTAATGTAGTTTAATACATTACCAGACACCTCAGGCAGACCGTAGTTATTAAGACGTTGGCCGCCCATTGAAAGGAGTAAGTCCTCAATAAGTGCCAAACAAAATCCAGTAAGGCGCTATACGTTTATGCCTTCACACTCCTTCTCCATTTGACATTTTAAATCCTCAGATAAACTCTCTTGGTGCTTCTGCCTAGAAGGAGAGGGTTCGAAACCTGGCAGAACACAATCATCATGGCGTAGAGCAGACGGATCTTACTCGGAGATTCTGAGAGAGCTGCTTCTTCAAGCGCGTGGTCCCAGTGTATGTTATCCTCGGGCAGACCAAGCGCGCTGCATGCAGCCTTGAAGATTGGATGCACTGGATATCCAACAGTCTTAAGATATTCAAATGATGTTGGCCCTCTTAATTTATGTAATAAAAGCCGTAGGTAGTAGCACTCAACGTTGTTTGGGTGAACTGTGTATACTCTGCCCAAAACATGGTCTTTTTTATCCCTATTTGGCCGGGGACAGGAACTCCTTCATTTCGTCTTATAAACTTGTTTGATTAACAGACATAGTATGCTGGGACCTCAATGTAAAGAAGTCCTATGGCAAAATCATCATGCTGACACAACTCAAAAATCCCAAAAGAGTTGTGTTAGATGGGTTGTTTATTCTATCATTTACATTTTCTGATGTGAAATACACTCTTTGCCTATTTTCAAGATGAAATACAGTAGGGGACCGTTCATGTATAGGAAAACAAAATATTCTCCAAGCAGCTTCAGAGCTGCTTATGTAGCGACCTGTTTCGTATTGAGTCATTTCGTCATGCTGGTCATTTAGAGAGAAAACCGCCTGGTAACTGCCTTTATTGACATATTTACACACATATTTTATAGAGTTCACCGAATTGCAAAATTCAACATTTATGTGGGCATTGAATATGCGGGATAGGACAGGGTTGTATGGTACCACCCAACTATTGTCAACAGTCACTATTGACAGTATGTCCGCCATCACTCGAGGCTCGCCTGCGGTATTTCGGATAACCATCATCCCCAGTCGACTCTCTTTAAGAAGTGGCCGTGGGTGTGGGTATTGTTTCTTGCCCGACCCCTTATCCATACATGGTGAATTATTGTTAAATGTACCACAGGGACCATGAATCATTCAGGATTTCACAATGTCATGAAATTTTGAGTCTGTTTGGTGGTCTGGGATTTCAGCACATATGACATCATCGATTTGTCTGGCTTTATTTTATTTTTTAGCCAAAGAAGAATATGGGTATGTGGTAGTCCTCTTTTTTGCCACTCGATGGTGTACATAAAACACAAGTTTAGTCCAAAAATGTTAGCTTTGGTGAGTAAATCTATTATGGTTTTTACTTTAAGGTGAAAAACATGGCTAATTAGATCATGGTGGTCCTGAGGCTTTTGCTTCATAAACAGGGCTTCATTTATTTAACCCCACTTTGGATTACGTGTGAATGTTGATCTGGCCTTCCGTAATGTCGCACATAAGTCATGGCGTCTTGTGTTCGCTTGTGCATGTACCGTGCTCCACCAGTGAATGTGGAAGGCAAGATAACTACTTGTCCGAGGTCTTCTGGATTTGTGTCATCTTTGGAGACTGCATCTTTCAGGTGGATATAACTTTCAGTTCTAAGTTTTTTTTTTATTGTTTCTAATGAAGTTAAGTCTCTCTGTTTCAATTTTGGTGTAAATATTTTCTACTGAACACTTGACATCCATAACATAAATGTTACACTTGTGAAGCATATTTTGTAACAAATTGACCAGTTCTGGTTTGATGCCTTGAACTTTATTGCAACGGTAATCAGTTTCTTTGCAGTCATCACCAGTGAAATAAAGCTGCAAAACCTGGAAATCATCGTCAAATGGAGGAAGTAAACTACCAATTAAATGGTATACCTGACCTTGCACCTTAAAAGTTGGCATAAAGAAGAATCCTTCAACAATTTGTTTTCCTCCAAATGAAGTAATCTGAAAGGCACTGTTATATTTTCTTTAATTTTTCAAGAAATGTTCGCTGTCATGGTGATCGCCAACAATAAGACTATGGAGAGGTTCAGGCCGTATTTCTAAGCAATTTAGATCAACCTTTCCACTGCTGCAACACATTCCTTTGGATTCTCCTTTCCATTTCAGTGCCTTACAGTAGTTACAGACTACATCCATTTGTCCAATTTTAGTACTCTCATCTGATTCATAGCATATAGTTAGATCATATTGGTATCCAGAATTTTCTTTTGATGCCAACACTTTCTTTTTACGCTGAAGGCGTTTTTGGTTTTATCATTCTTTGACACAGTAGCTCTATGCACTTCGGGATTTTCCTGAGTGTATTTTGCAACTGCAGCTCTGTTCACTTTGGGATTTTTCTGCGTGTATTTTGCAACAGTAGCTCTGTGTACTTCGGGATTTTCCTGTGCATATCTTGCAACCGCAGCTTTATTTATTTCCGGGTGCGTTTTTTTGTATTTTGCTGAAGCCTTGCGCAGTTGTTTTAAACGTGGCACATCACTAAATCTTCCTCGACGGTTAAACCTGTTCTTTTTTTCTTAATTTTCTCTTGAATAACATCATTACTTCTCGTAATACTACCTAGGCTATTATCTTCAGGTTGAGAGTTTTTATTTTGATTTTGCATTGCTTGAAAGTCTCCTTGCGCTTCTGAAACAAATTCAGGCTGAATGGTAGCAACGTTGGAAGTCTCAAAGTATCGTGAAGTTGTCATCCACTTAGACCGTTTTAATTTCGGCTCCAGTGTATTTTCAGGAACATGACTACCAAAACTGGAAGTTTTACTTACAATGTGTTGAGAAATTATCCTTCGATTGCCCTTTGCTTTTGTCATATCTTTAGTTAGGCCTTTATTCTCGGAGGTTTTAATGATTTACCGACTTCAATTGGTGGAGAAGATGAGCGTTTTGTCAAATCTAATAATAAACTTGCATGTGTCTTAATCGAGTATTTTGTATTAGTTACCAGTTCATAAGCATCAAAATGTCCACCGCTTAAGTGGCCAGTAAACCGGGGCTCCTTCTGGACCAAATTTATACAGTAATTGGCAGTCACGGTATACTTTAAATACACAATTTTACTAAACATTTCTGATGCGGCGATCAGTTCACAGGATAAACCATACGTAGAGGGTTTCATCATCTCACGACGATAGTGATCAGGAGATGTAAAGTTGTCACCTGTAACATCGTGGGTCCACACTTTAAGTATTTCCCAGTTAGCCAATCAACCACTCTTCTTCTCACATAAAAACTATTATCACTCGAATTACGTCCATGAACAAAATAATCAATTGCGTGAAACTGGCATGAGCCGTCAGGAGGCATGGTTACTACACGAAAAGTAGTTCCTGATTGTCCATGATCACTCAATGTTATATCCATTTCAAAATAACTGATATAAAACTAAATCGATAAATAACTAATTCAAAACTAAATCGATAAAAATAACACAATATTCATACAAAACACTAGTGATAACTGAATGGTCACTCCTACTATTTTGTTGAATAACTAAAAACATAAATTAAACCATTGAAAACAACTGTTACAGTAGTTTCTTCAAAGTTAAAATAAATACATATTAAGCTTCAAGGAAATGCAGAAACTTAAAAATCAGATTTTAATTTTTAAAGCTGCTTTTTTGTTAACCTTGATATAACACTGATCTTTGGTGCAACACTGTGGGTTGTTATTATCAACAGCTGTTTAATTTTTGTATTTAATTCTTTATATCTTTGGGGCAACACTGTGGTTTGTTATTATCAACAGCTGTTTCATTTTTGTATTTAATTCTTTCAATTAATTTTTTACCATAATATGCATAATATGGTAACTTTGAAGGCCTGTGGGGCGAAGCCCTATGGAGATACCGGCGTGTAAACTGCTTATTTGTCCTATTTAAGACCTAAAGAATCAGTGTACAAAATTTCAGTTCTCTACCTACATCGGAAGTTGGAGAATTAGTGATGAGTGAGTCAGCCAGTCAGTTGATATAAACAGCATATCTCTAAATATATACAGGGTGTTTTGCGACCATATGAACAAACTTTGTCACGTTATTCAGCATGTCAAAAGAAACAAAAAATGTAATATAACATGTGTCCTATCAATCTCATTCCGTTCTCGGTCTGTCTGTATGTGTTTTTTGCAAAATACTTAATATTTTTAGAAGTAGAAAAGATATTCAGCTCAAACTTTGTACACCTATTTGTTATGTAACCTTTTATAACTGTACGAAAAATTAGAACAATATTTTAAGTATTTTCAAAATGGCGGCCGTTTATAATTTTTAAAGTCAAATATCTCAAAAACCGCTAACTTTACAAAAAAATTACAAGAGATAAAAAAGTTTACTTTTTGAATGACAAACTCAATTGTTTTTTTATTTTTTCTGTAGCTCAAAGGACAACAGAGATATTGACAAAAAAAAGGAAAAATGTATTTCTTTGTAGTTGTCAACAATACCCAGAATTTCTCTAGAAACAAAATATTTTAAAGTTATTTTGAGCTAAAATAATAAGTTATTTGCATAATGTTCCGAGTACTTTCTGAACTGATTCCACTAGCAAAAATAACGGAAAAAGTTAATTTATTCATAGGTCTGGAAATGCTTCGTTAGAGAGTTACAGCTAGCGAAAGATTTCACCCGTGTTTCAGATTACTCACAGAAACAAATCCCTATTGAAATATGTAGGGCGTTAATTAAGGTGTAAAATTTAATTTAATTTACGTAAAATGAGCATATAAATTTAATAAAATAAGTCCCAGTGCTGTAACTGCAGTAATTGTTAATGCAGGGTGTCTTGCAAACATATGAACAAACTTTATCACGTTATTCAGCATGTGAATATTATTAATATTAAATAATTAATAAACTACAAATTTTATGAAAAAAAGTTAAGACACAAAAAGTTAAGGGAGCACTCCACCTTAATATTGATAAAAATGACAAAACATTACTATTTTTTTTCACCTAGTTTTGTTCTCTGTGATTTTCTGAACAATTTGATATATAATAATTAATATAGATAATATGCTTATAATTAGTTTATTTTATCTAAAAACGAAACGCGTACATGTATATTCTCCAAATAACTGAGTCTTTTCTACGCCGTTTTCCGAAAGTTTTGTTTCTCACGTTTTCATTTACTGTGGCAGACATAACTCAAGTTGTATTTAAGATAGCCTCATATTTTTTATTTTTTATTTTGAAGAGGACATTTTATTGTTCAACCTGTAGTATGGATATTAAATTATATCAAATATTTCTGTAAAAAATGTTATGTTATTTAATGTTTTTATAAAAAAATTTTAGTAAAATCTTTTTTTAATCATTTCTTAAAATCTTTATTATAGGAACTAATGTATTTTTTTTACGCGACCTTATAGCTCGCTTGGTTCCCCCAAAATCGATCAAAACGTAATATACCATAGAATTTTATTATAATTACTTGTTCGGACATTTGCCATCATTTGTGTGTTAAATAATCAATGTCCTAAAAACATCAGTCTGTAGAAAGAATACACACACCGTTCGTTACTTAAACTATAACTCTAATCATCCTAATTCCGTCAAAGAAGGAATAGTTCATTCCTTACTTGATAGAGCCTATAAAATTTGTTCTGATAATAATAGTTTAAACAGTGAACTTGCCCGTATTGAGCAGGATTTAAGTTCTAACGGATATCCTCAGTCCTCAGTCCATTATTTCTAAATGTAAAAGAACGAAAAATATCAAAAAGAAAGAGTCCAAAGATGAGAATAAACCTCTAGCGTACATGACAATCCCATATGTGCCGGGATTATCGGAAAATGTTAGGCGCGTAGCCAGAAAATATAGAATTTGTACTGCTTTAAAAACAAAAAACACTGTTAGACAACATCTCGTCCAAACTAAACCTAAAAATGGCACACAGGATTCTAAAAACTGTATTTACAGTATTAAATGTGAATGTGATGGGCAATAATATTGGCGAGACAAAAAGACCTTTAAGCATTAGAATAAAAGAACACAAAAATAATGTACGGTTAGGCCTAGTCAATATGCAGAACATATATGGTTCGAAAATCACAAATTCAATTGGGAAGAGGAAAAAATCATACACCGGGAAAGTAATCTTTACAAACGTAAAATAATTGAAGCCTCATAATATAAAACTACCGGACAACCCTATCAGCCAAACAAGCATTGAAGTTAGGCCACTATGGCTCCCATTATTAAAAAAAGAACTAAAACTTGATTATAATAACCATATTAATAATAAAACAGAAATGTTACCGACTAATAAAAATGCTGAACTTTTACCAGTAGAATCACCACGTGTTGTTATAACCCGTTCCTGTGCGAAACACTTGAACTATATGAAACGATAGGGAACTACCCCTTCCTGTTGGCCACGCCTGAATACTCTGGCCAGTTGTCAGTCTCTCTCCAACTTGTAAACTAGACGCTTGCCATCAATTGCGTGTGCTTAGTGTATGAATTGTGTTGTGTCTGTGGTTGGTGTGTTTGACTTCTCAGTCTTAGCTCTGAGATCCATCATATCATGTATATATTTAAGGTTAGTAATAATTTGTAGTTTTACTTTGTTCACCCTTACATAGGCTTAGGTTTATGTACCGTTAGTTTTAGTCACTTGAGAACGGGAATTGATTTGTATTCCCGAAACGTCGTGTTTGATTATTTAACACACAAATGATGGCAATGTCCGAACAAGTAATTATAATAAAATTCAACATCCATCATTAACAAACAATAACTTCAAACAGAGAATACCATAGAAGTACCCGGTTCAAAGCCATGTGGTGGAATCTACCGTGGGGTTGGCGTGCGAAGCACGCAATGCATTGTGTATTGAAGATACTTCCAATACGAGGGTTGGCGTGGGAAGCACGCAATGTTTTGTGTGTTGAAGACACTCACAATATGCGGAATGGCGTGCAAACCATTTTGCACCTATTCAGCACCAACGTGAATAGACCTATTTCCCAAATTATTGGTTGAAACCTTAAAACATAGGCCTATAAACTTAATTTTCTAAATTTGCTCAACTCACGTCAGCGGTTCAGCTGCGTGGTCAAATTAGTATGTTTGTCCAGCGATTATTCCGGAATTAATAAACCGATTTCAATAAATATTTGCATGGGTATCTAAATGAAATCTCGTCACGAATCGTCACAAATATCTCGCGTTACGAATCCATTGAATTTTTCTCTAGAGTAGTATATTACTGGTTTATAACTGTCATACCAGCTTAGTTCAGGTAAATAAGTAAAACCTTTTTATAACAGTCATACCCGGCTTTGGTCAGGTAAATAAGGAAAACTTGTTACAGCTGTCGTACCCGACTTCGGTCATGTAAATAAGGGAAACTTGTTACAGCTGTCGTACCTGGCTTCGATCATGTAAATAAAGAACAGATGGTTATATTTGACATACATAAGTTTTAAAAATTAATAAATTTCGTACAAGACTTAGTTCAGGTAAATAAATTAAACTTTTTAATAGCTATTGTACCCGTCTTCGGTCAGGTAAATAAGGAAAACTTATTACAGCTGTTGTACCAGGCTCAGTTCAAGTAGATACGTAAAACTTTGAATAGCTGTTGTCCCCAGCTTCGGTCATGTAAATAAGGAACAGATGTTTATATTTGTAATACCAAATTTTTTATAGCTATTGTAGCCTACCCGTCTTAGGTCAGGTAAATAAGGAAAACTTATTACAGCTGTCGTACCCGGCTAAGGTCAGGTAAATAAGGAAAACTTATTACAGCTGTCGACCAGGCTTAGTTCAGGTAAATAAGTAAAACTTTGTATAGCTTTTGTACCCGACTTCGGTCATGTAAATAAGGTACAGATGGTTATATTTGACATACATAAGTTGAAAAAATTAATAGATGTCGTACGAGATTTAGTTCAGGTAAATAAATGAAACTTTTTAATAACTGTCGTACCAGGATTCGGTCAGGTAAATAAGGAACACAATTTTTTAGCTGTCGTACCAGGCTTAGTTTAGGTAAATAAGTAAAACTTTGTATATCTGTCGTGCCCGGCTTCGGTCAGGTAAATAAGGAAAACTTAGGTAACTAAGGAAAAGTTATTAAAGCTGTCATACCCGGCTTCGGTCGTGTAAATAAGGAACAGATGGTTATATTTGACATACATAAGTTTATAGATGTCGTACCATACTTAGTTTAGGTAAATAAGTGAATCTTTTTTATAGCTGCCGTACTAGGATTTGGTCAGGTAAATAAGAAACACTTTTTATAGCTGTCGTGATCGATTTCGGTCAGTTAAATAAGGAAAACTTATTACAGCTGTCGTACCCGGCTTCGGTCATGTAAATAAGGAACAGATGTTTATATTTTTGTCATACCAAATTTTTTATTGCTGTTGCACCAGTCTTCGGTCAGGTAAATAAGGGGAACTTGTTTTTCTGTCATACCCGGCATCCTTCATGTAAATAAGTAAAAAAAAATTATAAATGTCGTAAAAGACTTAGTTCTGGTAAGTAAGTGAAACATTTTTATACCTGTCTTTATAGCTTTTTAGCTGTTTTTTATAAATTTTTTAATAAAATAATAAAAAATCATTTAGAAAAACGTACTACTTAAATCGCATTATACAGTAAATACAAATTCAGCAACACCTTTTAGGAAATAAATATTTTTCTTTAATCTGCACATCGCTCTAAAAATCCAAAAATAATAAATTTTTGAAAAAAATAAACCGACTTAAAAAAAAACAACAACAACAAAATGCTGAAACTAAAAAGTAAAAAATAATTAATATATTGAACAAACGTAATTTATTCAAAGCCGATACAAAAAAGTTTTTGAAGTCGGTGCCAAATTTACCTAGAATTTAACATTATTTTAGTTCTTCTGAATCTGCTACTCCTCAAATTTCATATCCATTTCGTCAATAATTGTTAAAAGATACAATGATCGCTCAGAAATACGTCTTTTTCTCTTTTTTTTACCATTTCCCAACAGCTTATCACAAATTCACAAAACAATCACCACCAAATGTATTGAAATTTGGACAGGACGTCTGACGGGTCAGCTATTATTAAAATATTTCTTAAAAAACAGTTTATTCGAATTTGTATGATTTAGCAAATATTTTTGTTGAAAATTTTAATCAACTAGGTATAAATACATTACATAAATGATCACAACGACGTAAATTCATTTAGGCCTACATTTACACGAATAAAATGAATTCAGAGTTGTGTCACGCATTTAATCAACTAAAAAAGCGAGTGTACGTCCGTACATGCATATATGCGTACGTGAGTAACATATAATATAACAGCTAATTTCACTCATAATCTGTAATACTTAAACAAACCCAGCACAGATTATACTTTGGGGTTATGTTTACAACTTCAATCATTATAATTTCTTGCTTGCTGCGCCCCCTCAGTTAGTGGAGGTCTTACTAACTTTGTTTAATTCTGTCCTCAGGTTGCGCCACTTCCCACCCCAGTGAAAGACTGCAAAGATCATCCTTATTCCGAAGCCGGGAAAGGACCAAATCTTTCCGCAGAATTACCGCCCGATATCTCTGCTGCCGACCATCTAAAAAATATTCGAGCGTCTTTTTTTCCAGGTTGCAGCCTTATCTAGAGGACTACATCAGACCAGAGCAGTTCGGCTTCCGACATGGTCATTCCACTACGCTCCAACTCGTTCGAGTTATCAACCAGCCGGTTGATAATCACAATAAGTTCTTGTCCTCTGTTGCAGTGTTGCTAGATGTCAGCAAGGCGTTTGACAAGGTATGGTACAAAGGCCTTCTCTACAAGTTGAGCGAGTCTCCTGTACCGGTGGCTGCTGTACACTTGATCCGCTCCTACCTCTCAGGCAGATCTTTCAAGACCTTCGTAGACGGCGAACTCTCCACTCTGCGGCCGATACTTGCTGGTGTTCCCCAAGGCAGTGTCCTGGGACCAGTACTGTATCTGGTTTATACTAACGACTTTCCAACTATTCCAGGTGTGACACTCTCGCTGTATGCTGATGATGCGTTTCTACACTGTAGTAGTGTAAATCCGGCTTACGCAACCAAGACCATGCAGAAACAAATGGACGCGCTGTCCCTGTGGCTGCAGAAATGGCGCATTAAGATAAATCTGATTCCATCTATTTCAGGAAAAGGCGTAGAATGACACGTGCCGTGGAACTTGACGGAGTGGCTATCCCTTGGAAGCCTACAGTCAAGTACCTTGGCATAACGCTGGCGACACGTGCGGAACAAGGACTCCGAGGGAAAGAAAATTCAGGGTTTCCTCTCACCCTTGTTGGCAAGGCGTAGCCCCTTGCCAGTAAAAACTAAATTAACGATTTTTCTGTTAATAGTTCGTTCAGTGCTGATGTACGCGTCTACCGCTTGGTGGGCGCTTGCCAGAAAATCCAGCAGGAAACAGCTGGAGACTCTTCAAACTACGGCTCTTCGCAAACTCACGCATCAGCCATGGTATGTGATTAACTCCACCATTCTAGGGTCAGCCGGTATTCCTACCCTAGAAGTTTTTGCTATAAGATGTGCCACTAAACTGTTTCAGGATGCACGCAACTCATGCTATCCTCATATAGCCGAGATCTGCAGGAGACTCGACATCCCGGAAGATGTTAGGCCCCGGCCTGCCGCTATCCTGGAGGACCCGCCATAGGTTTCTTCACGCTGCGACTCCATCAAGATTAACACTAACCAGTTTGCCTTCTTTTCTATTAAGTGAGTTTCAGATTTATTTAGCAGTCATTAGGGAATGGCCCGTAGATGCTGCTGACGCTCCTTCCCAGTGATGCATGCGGAGTGTCTCTGTCCCTTATGCATGGTACATGAGTGTTGTATTGCCATCTCAGGAGAGGTCGGCGGATACACTCTTGTGCCTATGTTCGGTTCAGAGTGACTTCCACTTGGGGGGGAGGGCGGTGGTTTAGTGGGTAGTGGGTCCAGGAGGATCGAGCCCCACAGTACTTTCTCTAACGAGAGGTCTGTGTAAGTGCATTAACCGCCTAAAAAAAAAAAACCTGGGGGCGTAGAAGAATTTTAAGGGAGGCGTGAGTGTGTTAAAAAAAAATAAATAAAAAAGTAAAATTATAATTCATTCAATTTTGTGCCAGCTATCTCATTAATATTGTGAAAATTACTGGAATTACATGCAAACCTAACCTAGATTACTACAAATAATTTGTATTTAGTTCTTTGATTTCATAATATGGTCTAATATAAATATGTTCAAAATAAATTTATGTGTAGTAATATTAAATTGTGTGTGTGAAATTATATTTTCATTTAATAACCAGCTTCAGTTTCAAATTCCGATTGTACTACTTGAATTAACCACATGGTGATGGCCTGGGGGGGGGGGAGGCGTGACCTCAAGGCGTCATTCGAGAGCTTCCGACCAGCGAGTACAGAATAGACATAGAGGGGATATTACCATCTAGGCTGGGACCACACGGTCTGGTTTCTCGGGTACCGAAAGTCGGGATGACGTCAGCACAAGGTTTTAAATTGGCGCGTTCAAACAGTCCGTCGAAAACGGACATCCCGATTTCCAACGGAGGTGCTGCCGCACTGCAAGTTCCCGAGAAACGGCAAGGAGATACAAAACACGTGCATTTTCTAGTTTGCGATCATACAGTCCGGTTATTCGCGTCCGTTGCATTGCTTCTTGTTGTGTTTTGTCAACACTAAAATGTTTGATATGGACAAACTAATAGAAAATGTACTTGGAAACCTACACCACATTCATGTACATGTTTGTAGACAATCCTAGTGACAGTGATTGTGATAATGATTGTTAAAAAAATATAAATTGACTGAGATTATAAATATAGTGGTAATTTAAAATTATACTAAACATACCGACCGTCAGTAAAAATCTATTTTCTCTAAAAACATATATTCGATTTAGATGAAATTTGATATATGTATAAACAATATATGTATAAATACAATATAAAATTCATTATTGTAATTGTAGCCATATCCCATTGCTATTATGTATAGTATTATTATTTATACTTGCCTTAGCAATCCTTTTAGAAGTCTTTATATCGTTAACAGCTGTTTCACCTTTTCATTTTCAGGCATCTTCAGAACGAATACACAAAAAAACACTTCTCACAATTACACTTATAAACAGAGATTAATATGACATTTAACACAAAAATAAATAAAGACAAAAAATAGATAAACATAAAGTGTGATATGATAGACTTGATGACAGTCGCATACTGTGACTTAAATAAATTTAACAAGTGTTTTAAATGTTTTACCAAGTGTCGTTTTGTGTTTTTATTTATTATGTTTTAAATACCAATAAGTTTTAGTACAATTTTCTGCCAATCCTAACGTAACACTTTCACTAAAGTTTGTCGACGCGTTTCGGAGTTCCTCCATTATCGAGACCTATTTCAGTACTGGATTCATCCGTTATGGAATCGTCTAGATATAGTTAGCCACCCCTGTCTTCCTACTACTGGTGCTGCTTCTTATGTAATCTATTATGAAATCTGTTATGTAATCTTTTATGCAATCTGTTATGTAATCTATTATGTAATCTGTTATGTAATCT